>BQKN01055531.1:0-20543 GCA_022839385.1 Asparagus kiusianus | reverse complement strand
CTGCTTCAGTGTGATTGTCGGTCGACTGACCTTAAATATCGATTGACCGATCGATAGCTGACGGGTTTTGCTTGGTTTCGGGTTAGGTCTGTTTTGTACATATATATGTGTGTATATCCGACTTTCTCCTCTTTTCTTCTTCACGCCTCACGTTCTGAGTAGCAACCACCCACCTTAAAACCCTAGAAATTTTTATCTTTCTATGTGAGAAGATTCGTGAAGTAAGGTTTGAAAGGAAAGTGTGATCTACCACTTTTGTGAAGAAGGATCGAGCTTTTCTTCCACGTGTGACAGATCAAAACATTTTCAAACAGTGAGTTTCATCTTCTCCAAACTCATCCTCATTTTTCTTGTTTTTTATTGGATTTTTAAACCTATTATATGTGTAGAGATTACCCCCCTTTAACTTTATGATGAAAAAGTTTATCTTTTTAGATTTTAAAAGTGATGAACGAATTCTTTAATTTGGATTGAAGGTTTGAAGTAAATCTAACATGAGATTTTTGCTAATTTAATTTTTTTCATGATGAATTTCCAAATATAATCATGTTAGGGTTATTAGATTACCTCAAATTTATATTTTTGGTTTCATGTATCGGAGTAAATCCTAGTTACAGTGAATTAAGTTTGTATATATGAGTTTCTTTAAAAAAATTTGATTTTTGGTGAATTTTAGAGAAAATCTAACGTTTTTCATCTTTCACCTAGTCGGTCGACGGATCAGAAGAATCGACTGACCAAAAACTAAATTTTATCAGGAGCTAGAAAATTCTCTCTGGTCGGTCGACTAATCAAAAAAATCCGTTGACCGATTGGTCAGCAAAATCTAGGGCTTTTTCTTTGGTCGATTGACTGACACATGTATCAGTCGACCGATCAAGATTGGATGTTTGTGGACATTTCGTGCATGTCGCCGCCCGGTCGACCGATGAGAAATGTGTGACCGAACTAGTGCTGTTTTGAAAAGGTTGATCTTCCATGCACGATTGATCGCAACCACGAAGTACGAGTCGCATATCGATACACGTGCATGATCATAAGAATGCACGTATTTGGTTTGAGTATGTACGTGCTTTTGGGTAGTGCGTAGTGTAATATTTTTTGTTTGTCATGATACGAAGTGATGATTATTTTCGATATACGGTAGTTGTGGATGCTTGAGTAAGTCTGTGCACCGCAATGAGAATATGAGCGACTACACTCTAAGTGCATTAGTTCGTGCACCGCCATGAGAACACGGGCGACTACACTCTGTGATGTATCATATGATATAGCGGGTGACTACTACTTTGTGATGTATCATATGATCTTTGCCTGTGTTGGGGACGCTTTAGTCCATGGACCACCAAAAAATCAAATCCGATTAATTAGAATGAAGGCTTGATATTCTTGTTTCATTTTAGACATACAAACAGAAGTAAATATCTCAATAATACGAGATAAATACTCATCTTGAAATAAAAACGACGTTTGATCCCAAGGAAATTGATGTAGGGGCTGCAGATCTATCAAGCTCCTCCTCTTTATGCTGAAGAACTCGTCAAGATCTCGCCTTTTGATTTGAAATATGTGGCTCTCCTCTCACACGGTCAGCAACTCGCCTCCAAGCTCCTAATTCCAGATCACCCATGTATAGAGGCTATAGGGGTGTATTTATAGGTTTTAGGTGCCCTATTTTCAAATAAGAACTTACCATTTGATCTCATCTTCGGTTGATAATAGCTCTACCACTCTCCAACATTAAAGGATAGCCTCAAGGTAGTTAGGGAGGTTCTAGAACCATCAAAATAGATCAAAGACCATCAAAATGCATCCCGAGATTTCTGGTTGGTGCTAAACACCTTGGGTGTTTCGCACATGGGTGTGAAATACTCTTGTTTATTTCGCATTCCAGATGTGAAACACAACTTTGGTTGTGTTGTTTCTTCATCGTTTCATCATTTCACATGTTTCATTGACTCGTATGCTTTGCCGACTCGTTTTGTTCGCTTGTTTGCTTCTTTACGGTATCAGATAACCCTCTTTGACTTGGATAGTAGCGTTCATCACTTTCTCTTCATCTTGAGCTACGTGCCGGCATCATATACCCCCTCCAAAGTGTTTCAGTCTCATTCTTTTATAGAGGATCCTGGAATACTTTGGATATGATACGTCTAACCTTCAATTCTTTTACTTCTTTAGGTTTTAGTCTATTCAATATTTTGTCGAATAGCTAAAATACTTCCAGTGCTGCATTTATCATCTGGCCGTTATCGAAATCTTGAACTAAAAGGGGTGTGTTGATATTTGAATTAGCTAGTGTCGTTGAATCGATGTTGAAGTGGTTCATCTTTTTCGGAGTTTATATCGGAATCATGATTGAACTCTCCAGAATTATCCTTTGATCTGAAATTTTTCCCGAGCCTTATTTTAGTTAAATTACCAACACGTTTGCCAGCATTGACCTTCATTATGATGTGAATGTAAATGAACATTATTGCAGTAAAATTACTCGATTATAAGAGTTGACCTCAGTTCCCACTGCAATCTGATCTGATTATGCCACCACTAATTCATCAGAAAGAATTGCTTCTCCCACTGTGATTGCCATCTTCTGTAGTGTCGAAAAATTTAAGTTGATTGATTCTTATTTTAAGAATGGGTTCCATCACTTGGTAAGAACCTTTTACAATCACTCACTGTCTCGATTACATGGGAAGAGAAGATTGATTTGACTTCTCTTTTGTTTGACGTGGGTTCTAGGTGGCGGAAGGATGCTTCACACGATGCTTGAGCCGAGATTACTTCCCGTTGATGATCAAAAACAGATCACAAGAGCTTCTCACAATGGCTTGGGCTGCAAGAACTGAGGTTTAGGTCTTAGGCTTGTGCGCACTAGCTTCGCTTAGAATTCTCAAATTCTCCCCTCTTCATAGCTGCTTGTGGCTATTTATAGAGCTTTAGCACGTAACTGACGTACTACAATTATGGGGTAATGAGCATAACTAACTCTTGAGATTTAGCCCACGTGGCTGATTGAGTCTTCGTGGCCATTACAACTTGATTTAATATGGGTGACAAGCTTCGCAGCATTAGCGAACCTCATTCTTAATGTTGAGTCTCGCTATGTGGTGAGTTTCATCTTTAATACCAAGCCTCGCTACATGGCGAGCCTCGTCTTTGATGTCGAGTCTCTCTGTGTAGCAAACATCGTCTTTGGTATCGAGCCTCGTTATGCCACGAGCCCCATCTTGATGTCGAGCCTCGTTGTGCGGTGAGCCTCATCTTTAAAAATGACCTTCGATGTTCTCTAGTGAACTTTTGGATGATGTTCGTCTTTCTTTTGGTATTTTTGGATCTCTACAAGACCCCTACAAAGTTTTAGACTTGAATTGGGTTGTATGAAATCTAAAATACTTTGAACTCTTTCTTTTGAAATGAACCTTGTGGTTCGTTGTTTCTAGGCGTTTTAAGATGAGGATTAGTAGTTTGTTGAGTTTCATCACTTGATATGAGCTTCGTTAAACCCACATTGGCCAGACAATCGGGCTTGTCAGCATTAAATACGATGACTTCCATCCTCACGCCTTTTTCATGCCTGATAAACGGCTGCCAGCTGGAGCTTCAAGAACTCCTCCATAGATCTCTTCCGCAAATCTTGTCTGCTAGAGATCTTGTTCACCGATTTCGGCCATGAATCTGGGCTGTTGATTCAATCTTTTCCCGCTTCTACATATAAGGTATGGTGATTTGGAGAGTCCCTTCCTCATCTTCAAATCCTTTATGCCGTCAAAGCTTTCATCCTCAAGGTTTTCAAATTTCTTTCATGAAAACTTCAAGCTTTACATCGAGATCAATGACTCCTAAAACTACCGTTTGTAAGGGCAAGAATGTTGCTAGTTCTTCTGATGAACTCGCCGCTCCGCCTACTTTTCTAGGTAGTGCATCTGAACACGAGATCTTACGTTTCAAAATAATTGAACTCTACCCATTTTGGGTTAGAGTTTCTTGAGGGAGATGAACTGCTTCCTTTCCTGAAAACTCATCTAAAAATGATGTTTTAGATGAATTTTCATCTGTTTGATGAATCTTATCTTTCTGACGAGGATCATTTGTTTGACAAGGTTCATCTATTGAATGAGGCTCGTCTGTTTAATGATTTTGGTCTGTTTGACGAGGTTCGTCTATTAGACAAGTCTTGCTGTCTGACAAGTTTCGTCTATTTGATGAGGTTCATCTATCAGACGAGGTTCATCAATCAAACGAAGTTTGTCTGTTTGAACGAGGCTTGAATGTAGGATGAGGTTCATTACTTTGACGAGGTTCGTCTGGGTAACTAGGTTTGTCAATTAGACGAAGTTCATTTATGAAATGACCTTCATGCCATCATTTGGGCATAGCTCAATCCTTTAGGATTATTTTCATATCAACTGAATCTTTTGAATCAATTATGTTTGTTTCTTTTGCAATTGTGTACCCTTCTGTTCCAATTCCTCCACTTGGTTATCTTAGTTCAGATAGAACTCAGGCAATGGAATATCAACCATGCTATTCCGTCATTGCAAGTATCTCTAAGTTTGAAGATCGAGAACAAGGAGAACTTGAACTTCTTTTTGATCCTTCGAGTTCCACACTGAGGCGTTTAATCTTGGATGCCTCTCTAGAATCAGTCAATTATGACCACATCTCCAAGTGTGTTTTCTTGTTTGGAGTTTCTTCAGATGATCCTATACTCTCGACAAACAAGTAGAAATAGTTAAGGTAGTTCTGATCTCATTAAACCAAACAAGATAACTTTTGTATCTTGATGACAATGAACTTAGTCAAATAATCTAAAGCCCAAGTCATTATCGTTAGATCCATTAGTAGGATCAACTTTTTCATCTTCTTCGGCAGTAGGAATAACAACATTCTTAGTCAATACAATAGGAGCGATAGCAATAGCGAATTTGTTTGGATCTTTGAGATATTCCTTCAACTTATATGAAGGTGTATTCAATGTCAACAACACCAGCAAAAAGATTCTTGTAGGTATTGATGAACACCCCATGTGTAGTTGCAAGAGTTGGGTAAAAGAAAGACAATTACAATGAAGCAACCATTCAAACACCAGCCGTAAACTTGTCAATGAGGTCATCCTCAATGAGGTTAAGCATCTTTGGGCTAAAAACAGATACATTGTCATAAACAGAGAGAACCACAAGCCCGTATGAGAAGGACCTTATCTCAAATTTGGCCACGAGGACAGCCTCAGAGGAACCCACTTTCAGTTCTGTTTTTGGGTTGTTTTTGTTTATATCAAACCCGGTTGTTACCCTAGGTATATATACTTATTTTGAAGCTCTCAGAACCCTCTTTTGAACCCTAATAGCCTCAGCCCCCCTTCTCTCTCTCCTCTCAAACCCTAGCTTTGTTTTTGGTGATTTTTGAGGAGTTCGAAGGATTTACGATGGATTTTTGTGCGGATCAGCAAAGGGGATCATTCTCTTGTGAATCCAGGAGATTTGTTCACCTCAGAGGCGAGTAACATCTTGCCCAATCTCTCACCCATGTTTTAACAAGCTTTTCTAACGATTTTAATGAGTTTTCTTGAGCCTAAATCATTATTTTGCGTATATAGATAGATCTTTATGATATGAGATGTGAAAACCAAGTATTTCAATTTTTAAATACTCACCAATGATTGTGGCTAAAGAGATCTAAATCTAAAAATGTTTTATTAAGAGTTAAATTTTTGATTTTTACTGTTTTATAAAGTTTAAAACACGGGTATACATGTTCATAATTTTAGAGATGATTTTTACATGTTGAATGTTGTTATATGATGATTCATATGTGTTAGAATATGTGATATATCGTTTGGAAGAAGGGATAAATTGTTTGGATCAATTTCGAAATAGTGAAAAACCTAAATTTTGGCATCTGCCAGTCTCGCGGTCGACCGTAGTGCTATGCGCGGTCGACCGCTGGGCGTTCTGTGGAGCAGAATGTCTCTGCTCCTTTTGCAGTCGACCGGAGTGGCCTTTGCGGTCGACCGCGATACTGTTTGTGTAAGATTTTGTTTTGTTGTGTATATTGTGTGCACGAATTGTTTACCTCGATTCTTCTGGCATTAAATTTACAGTATGGAACATTTGTCTATATTTGTGAGTGACATTAGGATATCAGTTTAGACCCGCACACTGAGATACGTGTGTTACTAGTATATGTGTACCTTTTCATTTATATGCATCATGGACGTTGGCATAAGTTATATATATAGTCCATGTGTTGGACATGCGTTCACCTTTCAGTCCTCGTGTTGGACTATAATCCATTGAAATCCTCATGTTGGACTATAATCCATTTCAGTCCTCGTGTTGGATATTTAGATATTAGACCATGTGTTGGATATTTGTTAAGCTATGAGTATGACACTTATCTGAATCGGGACATGATATGATTACATGAGATTTGGACATGATAGCTACCTAGGATGAACACGGCACTTACATGATCTTGACCTTTGACATTTATATAGTTTCGGCGTGACTTTTGATTACGTATTGAGATGGGTTGTTTCTTTTAGCTTATTATTTATGTATTAGACTTCGGGTTTGGTATTTAGGGCTTTACAATTTGAGATACAAGGTATATACATGAGGGTTTGCTTGTTTGGATTATTTCGCTCGACGTACCTATGCTCGTGTTATAATTTTCTAAATATTAAAACCCATTATTTGCTAGGATCAATGATTTTAACTTTTATGTAATAACTGTATTTTCTGTATACAACGAGCCCTTTCCCTTGGGGTTGGTTGTGATGTTGCTTGCTAGCGCTTTGACGCTCGTTGTCCCTCCCCCTTTCAGGTAACGAGCTAGGAGCCCGGAGAGTCGCAGGTTGATGGTGATGCACTTTAGCTTCAGCCGTCTATTTAGTTATATTTTCTTTTGAGCTCCACTGTAGACTTTGGTTTAGACATTTGAGAGTTTTATTCTAGAAGTTGTAAAGGCTGTGTGCCTTATTTCCTCTTGTCAGAAATTTTGTATTTGAGACTTGTTGAGAACTCTAGTTTATTTATTTCAGACATTTACTTTTATTTCAGTATGTTAGATGATGAAATATTAATTTGATCTTTATTATTTCATCAGTTGATTCTTGTATTATCTCTTACTTGCTTTTGTACCAACACCTGTTATTGACTCTACTAGAGAGATAGTAATTATGATGGTAAAACATGTTATTGCACGGTGTGGTGCATGGCAGGTTTGACATTTCTGGTTTCATCTTGGACTGTAGCCTTGTGTGAACCCAGGGGCATTACAACTAAATCCCCACTCCTCCCCCTCCTCAACCATAACCAAAGCCCCCACCCACCCACCAACCAACCACACTCCACACCTCCCTACCCCTTCCCCCTCCATCACTATCGCCACCACCAAATCCCACTCCTCCCCCTCCCCCACCACAACCATACCCCCCACCAACCAACCACATAACGACCACCTCACCAAAAACCATAACACCACCACAACCACCACAACATAACACCACCACCACCACAACCACCACACCAACAACCACAACACAAGAGATACAACGCAACAACACCACCACCACCTGTTGGATATCTTAACGCCAAGATATAATTTTAATGATAATAATTTATCATAATTTATCTACTATGTGTATTATATGAGCACTAACATATCAATGCAGATAACAAAATACAGACTTCCGATATGCCTAAGATGTGTGAATTAGGTGCAGGGATGAGTTCAAGGCAACAAGAAAAGCAAAGAAGAATATGTGCGTAAATTGTCAAATTGTATTTTATATTTTTTTGTTTGGATTCTTGTAAAAGCCTTGATCACTCACAACACATACATGCACATAGTATTTAGAACACACTAACACATTCTTAGTGTGCAGTTAACTATGGAAATCCTCTTAAATAACCATTAGAGTCTATAGATATAGAGTGTGTCTTAAATCATATCAAATATCTCATATCAGAATATCTGTAGTTGACTAATCCTTTTAGTAGTCGACTATAGAATCCTCCGTCAAATATCCAGAAAAATCATATTTACAGAGTAGTCGACTACTCTCCTTAATAGTCGACTACTCATTCTCAATTTCAACTTATAGAAACTTAAGTTTTATAATATAGTCGACTAATACCTTTAGTAGTCAACGACTAACATGTTTCTTTACTTCACAGAGTCTGAATAGACACAGTGTTGTCGACTACTATGCCTTGTAGTTGACTACAAAGATAGTTTTTCTAACTATTCTGAATTTAAATAAGTGGTCATTTATAGCTGCTTGTAAATGTTAATTTGGTTTAAATTTGAATTTTTCTTAGGCTATAAATAGGTCATAACATCAGGAATTGGAGAGACATATTAATATAGGCAAAATTCAAATTTGATTCTCTCATGATACAAATTATCATTCAAATTGTCATGAAAAGATATATTACCTGATCCACCATAAACTATCTCCTATATGCCTCCTGATCCTCCTGAGATAGTGTCGATATAAAACTTGCAAACTCAAATTCCCTCTGCTCTTGACGCCTCCGTTCTTCCTGCGCCATCCGCTGATATGTTGTTTGCTACGACTGCCAATCATCAATTGCTTTCAATCGATGCTCCAATGTCAGGTCTTGATCACTCATTTCTAGTGGTGATGTAGACTCATAGGTACTATTAGACTCCTGTAGTAGATGCTCGGCTCCTCTCCACTAGTATTTGTTCTTCCTATTCCCTCTAATGACTGTCTCGATGATAGAGTCCTCATCCTCTCTACTTAGTCGGGCCGGGGTGCTAGAACCGACCTAGGACTGAGACATATGAGCTTGTACCTTGGCATGTAATTTCTCCTATGATATATCAAAACAACTTGGGAAAGTCAACTTAATGATGCATTATTATGAAATTGAATATACAAATCAACTGCTACTTACAACCAGATTCTTATTCTTTGCTCTCTTCTCTTCATCGACGTAATTGTACCCATAACCCATAACACATAAATTATACCCAAATTGAAAACTTAAAAGCTAATATATTACCTCAAGCTCCAATTGATGATAATTTTGGGTGAAGGACCTGGAGCCTCCGTGATGCTTGTAACTGTTGGGTATGTTGTGGTTCCTCCTTGCCGTTTTAGCTTGAGTCTGCAAAACAACGTCAAATCAAAACAATATAGAAATTCAAACAAGAAATGAAAATATGTACTTCAACAATACCTGAATTACCTCTGTATCACAGTAATCGCAAAGTGCAAAAACATCTACACCATCTACGCACGAGTCAGGATGCCAGAAGTGCTCCTAATCATCTGTTATTTAATAAAAATATTTTTTCTTAACTTTAAACCACCATCTCTTAAATGCTTGATTGATTTGCTCGAAGAAGTAAGTCCAGACACAAATGTTATCATTAAGGAAAAAAATCGCTTCAGCATATAAAGAAAAAAGAGATACAAACTAGTGTATTAAGCATAATAATAAACTAATAACTAATAATGATAAAATCCAAATAAATGACTCACACATATATATCTCCGATAAGCCACCAGTGCATCAATCCGTTGTGATTTCCATGTTAGAAAAATATTGAAGAAATCATGTCTCTTGGCTAAAGCAGCGAGAAAATTGTTGAAAGAATTTGCAAAGGCCCCGATAGGCACTCCGACTTTAGTGAACTCATCCTCTGATTGCATCACCGGGGCGCCTTCAACGTGATGACCCCAAAATACATAATAGCTATTAAATCCATTGATTGATAGATGGAAACTTACGTCACTCTTAGTGAGAAATATATCGTTCCTGCAAATCTTGCAAGGATAGAAAATCAACCCGCTCAGCGACCGTAGAGGGTTTGTGTCAGAGTAGGCTAAGAAAGCTACTATCTCATCCTTGTATTAGACGTCTAGATGCCTCTGATCACATAGTATGCTCATGAACTATTTGTCAAGAACTATCAGTATTTAGAATTGAAAAATTAATGGAAGTGAGCATATCCCTACATATATCATTTTAATTTAGTACAAACGTGCATGACCGGATGTCAGAGGAAGGCTTCTATCCTATTAGGTATATAAACATGGCATGTATGTATTTACATGTGTTCAAGTGTACTTTTATTTCGTCAAAATTTCGGCAGCACCCACCCGTCATTCTCCGAGTACAATGTAGTAGGAAGGATATACGCCTGCATATGCCTCCGACATTTGTACACGGAGAACAATGAGTAAGTGCCACTGAATCTCTGACGAAATGAAAGTACACAAGAACACATGTAAATACATATACACGTCATGTTTACATACGTAACCCGTCCACTCTGGACAGATCTAATAAATATTTATATATAAGCCCCCCATCACATACGCATATGATTATTAGTGGTATATTTATTCATATAAAATAGATAACGAGGGTATAAAATTATAATAAAATATGATTATCAAATACCCCCACACCTAAACTTTTTTTAGTCCTCTAGCAAAGAAAGAAAAAGAATAATCCTAACTCACTTTCGTAGTAATCACGGTTGTATTTAGTATATACAACAAGCCTTTAAACCCCTAGGTAACCCAAGTGGACGAGTTGTAGTCTCATGAGGGTTTGCAGTGAATATACCCACAAAATTCGATCAACTTGCCAAGTTAAAGAGGTCAGTAAATAACTAAATTTACTCGATAAATTTAGACAATCTAATTAAAACTAGCTATTACTCAAGAAAATATTTTTATATATAACTTTAAGGTAAATTTCCTAGAAAATCTTCTCATTATAACAATACAAAACCAAGGCAAACTTAGAAATTTAATTTAAAAGTTTTGAAAAGAACATGCTAACTCTTTGTTTTAAATAACTTTCAAGTCTCTTGATCAAAATTATTTTTCAAGACCATATATACAAATATAACTATATATAAAAATATTGTTAGTAATTTTTCTCACTCTTTCTTCGTTGGTGATTTTTTTCTACTTTATCGGGCTTTCTAAGTGACCACTTAACGAGTTTTGGGCCAATGGATCCTAACCCAATTGGGCTTAGGTCATTAAGTATAAAAATACTCATTAGGCTTAATTAATCGTCAACTCAGCCTTTATAAAATAGAATCACCTTGAATTCAAGAGTTTTTTTGTGCCCATTTTCCGCACTCTTTTTTTTGCAAGGTTATTTTTTATAGTATATATGTGTATATGTATATATAATTTTTTGAAAAATATGTAAATCAAGACAACTTAAAAAATTATTTTCAACTCTAAGTTAAGCATGGAAAAAAATTTATTATTTTAAATAAAAAATCTAAGTTAAAGCTTAAGTGAAGTATACTACTTTGAAAATTATTTCTTAAGAAATTTATTTATAGTTATCATAAAAGGTGAACTTGAGTATATAACAAACTAGGGATTAGAAAATTAAAAATTTATCAAATAAATCAATTATTACTTAACTCTATTAATTTGCCAAGTAACAATATTTTTCTAAACTTATTTTAAGGAAAGAAGAGAAAAAAAATTATGACAAAAATGAAACAAAGAGGTGAAATAAAAAGAAAAAATAACTACTTCCTACCCCACATCTAAATTTTGCATTGCCCTCAATGTAAACTCTATGATGCACAAAGTAAGGCAGATAAGAAATAAAGTACTTATATTTGGTCGGTTGACCTAAGAAAATCTGTAATTACCTTTGGTCCAAGGAGGATGAAATCAAAATTTTATTCTTTTTTTCAATCACTTTCCCTGTATTTCTTTCACCAAAGAGGACATACAGAAAAAGAATTCAAAACATGATCGGCCCTTGTATTTCACCGGGCACATTAGCTTCAGCGTCATCAACCAGATCCAAGTTGATCCGGGTTCCGCTGTTAGCATCATGCCACTCCGATTGATGTACAGTCTTAGAATACCAGATAGTAAGCTAGCCTCCACTAGCACTACGATCTACGGATTCAATACTAGTGGTTCCAGACCATTGGGTAAAATCCGAGTAAAGTGCCAGATTGGAGATTTGAAATCAGAAGTCACATGTTATGTGATCGACGCAGAGACTTCTTATAATTTACTATTGAGTCGACCATGGATCAACGATAACATTATAGTCTCTTCTACCCTCTATTAGTGTCTTAAATATGTAGACACTAATAACAAGGTCCAGATGGTGGTCGCAGATAAACAATCGTTTAAGGGGTTAGAAAATTATTTTACTGACTTCCTTCTCTACGGTGCTGAATCTGATACTGAACCATCAGCCCAAGGTACGGACAGCGGAGAAGAATCTGATACCGAAGCTAGGTTTGATTACGATGATGGTTTTGTACTTAATGATATTGTACCCATTGTAATTGATCTTCACGATGGAGATCATCGGACAATAGTTGTAAGAATTGGCAACTTGCCAAAGAAGTAGTAATAAATGGTGATTTAGAGTACACGTTGTGTCTTGATAATATCATGAAGGGGATTTACGACAACCCTAACTTGTATATGCCACTTCAATCATCTTGTATGACGAAGAAGCATGTTCAGGATTCATTTGGAACAACACTTATCATTCCCGCAAAGGCAGGGGGTGAAAAGTAAGTTATATACGGCAAAGGGAAGGAGTCTTCGGTACCAGACTACTTCTTGAGAGAAGATAATGATGATGATAAACATGCTCCTCATTTATTTAGATATGACACAAAAGCGTGTAATCTCATGGAGAGATACTGATATGACTTCGTACTTGGGGAAGGTCTTTGTTTTGGTCGAGGTCCACGATTTCTGCCTTGTATGGCCTATGTACCAAATGGGAAACCCAATAATTATTATAGCTACAGAAGAGGTTTAAGCTATGTCTCCTCGTCCGACGACGAGTGCTGCTAGCAAGTCATCGATCAGATAGCTAATAAGGATAAAGACGAATATTCTTCTGATTCTTCAGCCTAGGATTCTGATGCTAGTCTTGAAGAAATGTTCAAAAGACTAATGTCAAACATGACTACGATCGACCCTGCCACAATTGAGGAAGATGATCAAATGCCAACTTAGGAAGACCCTTGGTTTCATCACCTGAACATACAGTACGGTGATAGGTTTGAACAAAGGGAACCCCCTACCGAGGATCAAATAATCAAGGTGAATATGGGCAACGAGGATAACTCGAAACCAATATTCATTAGCGACAGCCTCCCTCCGAATGAAAAAGAAGAGTTGATTGCCCTCATTAGGGAGTCAATCAATGTGTTCGTCTGGAACTACGAGGATATGCGAGGACTCGATCCAAATGTGGCAATGCACCACCTCAATATTAAGCCAGATGTTAAACCTGTCAAAAAAAAGCAAAGACAGTTTCATACTTAAATTATGGAAGCAATCGAATCCGAGGTTAAAAAGCTTATTGACTCGGATTTTATCAGGGAAGAGCAATACCCCGAATGGCTTGCCAATATTGTCCTGGTCCTTAAGAAGAATGGGAAAATCAGAATCTATATCGATTTTAATGATCTTAACACTGCCTACCCGAAAGATGATTTCCCTCTTCCCATCACGGATGTTATCATTGACAACACGTGTGGATTCGAGAGAATGTCCTTCATGGATGGATTTTCCGGTTATAATCAAATAAAGATGCACCCAGATGATAAAAAACATACCGCGTTTAGAACACCCCTCGGTATTTTCTGCTACACATGTTTTCTGCTACACGATCATGCCCTTCGGCTTAAAAGAATGCAGGTGCCACCTATCAGAGAATCATATCAAAGATTTTCCAAGAGCATCTTCGGAAGACTGTTGAATGCTATGTGGATGATCTAGTCGTGAAAATCCATGACAAGAATGATCATATCAAGGACTTTAAGAGGATATATGACCTAACGCAGACTAATTAATTGAAGATGAATCCTACCAAATCTTTTCTCGAAATGTCCAGCGACAAATTCCTTAGATTTGTCGTCACCACCAAGGGTATTCACATTGACCCTGATAAGGTGAAGGCGATTAATGAATTGCAACCCCTGAGAAATCTTAAAGAACGTAGAAGGTTACAAGGGTGGTTGGCGTATATCCGTCGGTTCATTTCGAACCTTTTAGGAAAGTGTCAGCCATTCTCTAGATTCACAAAGAAGGATGTATCATTCATATGGGATGACGCTTGTCAAAAAGCATTAGAGAATATTAAAGAATATATCTTGAAACCTCTAGTGCTCGTAGCACCAAAGTCAGGCAAACCGTTCTTGATTTATGTCAAGGCGACGAGCCACTCGTTAAGTGCATTACTTGCACAAGACAACGACAACAGTCACGAACATGCTATATATTACTTGAGCCAGACCCTTGTGGGCACCGAATCCCGATATCCAATGATTGAAAGGGAGTGCCTCGCCTTGGTGTTCGCAATTCAAAAGATGCGACACTACTTGGTCGGACAGACTATTTACGTCATTTCTAATGTTAACCTAGTCCGAGTATTCATGACACAGCCAGCTTTCATGAATTGGCGGTTAACAAAATAGGCCCTGTTGTTATCCCAATATGATCTGCACTTTAAACAACAGAAGTCGGTTAAAGAACTGGCTATTTGTGATCTTCTAGCGGCCAACCCAACTACAGATACTGCCAAGATATACGACGATTTGCCGGATGAAACCCATGAAGTTAACGTAACTTCTCACCAATAGGTGTGGCATTTGTATTTCAACGGTGCTTCTCGAGCAACTAATATAGCAAGTACTCGTGGATGTTCTAAGATCTCCTCCGGAGTCGGAGTTGTCTTAGTTTCCCTGGGAAAACATGTAATGCATTGAGCTTACTCACTGACCGAGCCATGCTCAAACAATATAGCCGAGTATAACGCGCTACTTATTGGACTCAGCTTTGCTAAAGAGGTAGGAGTCGAATATCTCGAAGCTTTCGGTGATTCTCAATTGGAAGTTAAACAAATTAAAGGAGAATATGAGGTCAGAAATTAGGATTTGATACCATACCATAATGTGGCCGTTGAGATGGTAGAATCATTTGAGGGATTCTTCATCAAGTACATTCTACGCTTATAGAATGCATACGCAAATGCGCTGGAAGTATTAGCAGTGTCTCTGGCATAGCCTCCCGAAACAGAACAGTTTGTTACAGTAAGAACTCACCAGCTCTTCCTACCAATCTACTATGTAGATAACAGAGAGGAGGATATTAAAGAAGTGAATTCAACCAAATTGAGTTCGAACCCCAAGATTAGTATTTTTCCATCACAGATTACATCCTACATGGTATTTTACCGGAAGACGTGAAGGAAAGAGACTCAATCCGACTAAGAAAACAGAAGTTCTACTATAACACAGAGAGTCAAACACTATATCGTCGGGGGTATGATGGTTTGTTACTACGTTGCTTATCGACTAAGGAATCGGATGAAGTCCTTAGGGAGACGCACGAAGGAATTTATGGTACACACCAACTCGGCCCTAAACTTTATGAACGCATCAGAAGGATGGGATATTTCTAGCACACTATGACCAAAGACACAGTCGTGTATGCCCGAAAGTTTCACACGTGTCAAGTACACGCGAATTATATGCACCAACCCCTGGAGCATGTACACCATTCGGCTACATCATGGCCTTTCAAAACTTGGGGAATGGACGTCGTGGGTCATAATTTTCCCCCGTCAGTCAAAGGCGACCGATTCATCCTTGCAATTACTGATTACTTCTCCAAATGGGCTGAAGTGATTACTCTTGGAGAAGTTAAGACGAGCAACATTGTGGCCTTCATCAAGCACTATATTATCTATCGGTATGGTATCCTAAGGCGAATCATACATGACAACGGTCCTCAGTTTGTCAGTAATACCTTCATCAAATTTTTCGAGAAGTTCAAAATTTAGATGTCTCGTCGACAACTTACAATCCCACAGTGAACGAGTTGGCTAAAGCCTTTAACAAGACTATCATAAAACTTTTGTTGAAACACGTGAAGACTAATAAACAAGATTAGGATGATAAACTTGGTGAAGCACTATAGTCCTATCGCACCACAGTTCGCACGCCTACTGGAGCAATCCTATATTCTCTAGTGTATAGGTGTGAAGCAGTTCTTTCATTAGAAATCCAAATTCCATCGCTTCAAATCACCCTTGTAATGAAGATGACGACCGAAGAACAACATCAGAAACGTCTCGAAGAGCTTGAGATGCTTGATGAAAAGTGCTTGGAAGCCCAACAACACATTAAATTCTATCAATCCAGAATTTCTTGAGCTTTTGACAAAAAGGTTTGATAACGGAGTTTTAGAGAAGGGAACTTGGTCTTAGCTGTTCAACGACCAATGATCCTAAATTCCAAGAAGAAAGGCAAGTTCGAACTCAAATAGGAAGGACCATTTGTGGTAGAGATAGTCTATTCAAATGGCGCATATCGCCTTATTACCAAGAAAGGCGCCCGGCTTATGATGCCGATAAATGGGAAATTCATGAAAAAAATACTATCCTTCGTACATTCAAGATAACCCATGTATCGAGAAGTTCCCAGAAGAATACTACGTGTGGTATTCTGGGATAACCTAATTATTACAAAAAGTGATAAATAAGAAATCCACACTTGGACTCTGAATGTCTTCAAAGTTAGAACGTATCTTATTGTTGATATCGAATTCATGAATACTTCTGCTAAGACGAGATTCGACCACTTTGATGAGTCAATCTTTCCTCACAACACCCTTATTGGTATTTGACAATTCATATTCTTCCACCACAAAATCCCCCACTGATCAAATCAATTGACGGTGGGTCCACCAAAATTCCTACCCGCCAACTTTTGGCAATTTTCAAACTTGACATGTTAAGTCCTGATCACTTAACATCGAAATCCTCCATCGAGTGGCTAGTACAAGACGACATTTTCACTGCTATCTGTATTCCACTCTCATTGCTTTCTTCGTCAAACTTATAAAAGTTAGGACCAAAGCCAAAATCCCCTCTCGATTACTTCCATAAACGAGAGGTCCACTTTTAATTTGAGCAGTCAAACCTATAAAAGTTAGGATTGTCTCCAACCCCACTTGGTCAAACCTGCATATAATTAGGACCAAGATCGGATTATCCCTTTCGATAAATGAAAAGGCTTCCATCTTTCCTTTTCAGCCAAACCAACAAAAGTTAGGACCGAAATCAGAATTTCACCTTAATAAATGAGGAATTCTTTTCTTGGATTAAGCAACCAATCCTATAAAAGTTAATGTTGCTTGAATCTTTCCGATTCTCGGAGTGGAGATTCCACTCCTAGTTTCACCTTTCCGATTTATGGGGGTGGAGATCCTACCTTGAGTCTCTTTTGTAACTGGAAATAGAATATAAAACTCTTCTTCTTCAGTTTGGGAGATAGAACATAAAATTCTTACTCTCCCATTTTGAGTTCGTCTTTACCCTAAACAAGACCTGTGGATAGGGTATAAAATCCTTCCTCTCTAGCATCGGTTCATCTTTACCTTAAGAAAAGACACAATTCTTAACCTCAAATCCATGCACTTTATGCTTAGGGGATTTTATCTTGATCCCTAATTAGAGATAAGTCTACGTCTATCACACGTTGCCAATTTAGTCTTTCACCAAATAAAGAAGACACCAGAATATAAGTCTAGGGAATTTTATCCCGAAGCCTAAGTAGGGATAAGTCAGCGCGTAACACGTGTTGCCAGGTAGTCTGTTCCCATGACAAAGACAATGTCTATGTATTCAAAATCATAGCACCAAGTCTAAGTGAATTAACTCTCTTAGCATAACGTCACATGTGAAACGGGTTTTAATAATTCACATGCTAGCCCGATTCAAACGGCAATCGGTAAAGGCACGTTAAATCCATTGATGGCTGAGGATTAGCTAAAAATCCTGAGTCTACGTCTAACACACATAGCCGGTTTAGTCTTTCACCGATTGAAAAATACACCAGAATATGAGTCTGGAGAATTTTATCCCAAAGCCTAAGAAGGGGTAAGCGTCTAACACGTGTTGTTGGGTAGTCTATTCCCGTGACAAAGACAAAGTCTATGTATTCATAATCATAGCACCAAGTCTAAGTAGATTAACTCTTTTAGCATGATGTTATATGCGAAACGGATGTAAACAATCCACATGCTAGACCGATTCAAATGGTAATCAGTAAAGGCGTATCAAATCCGTTGATGGCTGAGGGTTTGCCAAAAATCCTATAAGTATTTATTTGTCCTAAATTCAGATAAAAAATCATGACAAAAGAAGAAACACGCTAGATGAAATACTTGGCTTTCATTAATCAATCAAGTCAAAATATACAATAGTGGAGTATTTTAGTCTAAGCGCAATCGGCGACTAAGAATATGAAGTTCCAACTTGCAAAGTTTATCCGCATAGCTCTGCTCAAGCTCGGCCTACAGATCAGCCAGGACGGAATCTTCAGAAGTGTTCAGTATCTTCGTAGCTTCACCTTTTAACCTGACTAGTCTCTCCTGTGCAGGCCCTAACTTCTCAAGCGTTTGCCTTAAGTTCATCTGCATAACGGAACCCTCTTGAGGCTAAACCTCACTCCAATTGGATGCTCTGAGGTTGTGCCATTGCCTCAGCCTAGACTCCAATCGAGAAGACACAAAAGAAGAAGCACCTCTGGCCTTCAACTCCTCCAACTCCTAGAATTCTCGCTCCAAAACAACAAAGTAGGTAGTGAGAGAATCAGCTAGCTCAGGATATCCCTCCTCTCTAATCATCATCATGTGTCGGGCAAGAGAACGCCTGAGCTGATCAAAACAGTATCCCTGATGAAGGATCTTCTTGATCATTCCGTCAAAGAAGGTGACAAAATAACCAACATCCCCACGGAATATGTCTTTGCTCGGGTCGGTGTCGGATAACAGGGCCATGACATGCTCGTATGGAGACAATGGAAGTCCTACAAGTAATTGTACAGAGGGGTAAGAGACTTTAGAATATGCTGAGAAATTCAAAGTGAATTATAAGCTTACCAGTGCTAATAAAGGTTCATTCAATTTGATGTCCTGTACTAGGCTCCACTAATCTAATCTCAGCAGGCTCGAGAATAGTAGTGGGAGCAACCGTCAACGATATATCGACTCATCTAGGTGATTCTGCAATGCCCGTTGGGTTTGGGGGAACAGTAGCCAAAAGATAAGAATTGAACGGCTGACCCATAGCCATGCTTCCCTCGAATAGGGAAGAGACAGAACCCTTAGGTAAACTGGGTGTGTTAGAAATCATAGCAGTATCAGTCCTAGTGGTTGTTCCTACGATTAGAATTCCTTATCAGTCAAATAGAGATTTTGACAAATGATGAGAACGACGGTGTTAGGGATTTTATGCATACCTACAGATAAACCACCCTCAGTTAAAATAGGGATGCCAGAAATCGTAGCTGTATCAGTCCTAGTGGCTGGTCCTATGATTAGAATTCCTTATCGGTCAAATAGAGATGTCGAAAAATGAATAGAATGACAAAATTAGAGATTAGATACATATCTGTAGATGAACCACCCTCAATGGATGGTCCTGCAGCCTCTCTGGTAGCCTGCTCTGCCAACATCTCAACGAGCAACCTAGTGTCGGATCCTGAGAAACTCGGTGCTGAAACGTATATATGCTCACTAAATCCACCAAGATCCATACTATGAAAAGTCCCATCCTCGATTAGTCTCTCCAGTGCAGTATGTACATGACAATTTAAGTGTTGGATATATAAAAGAAGCTAAAGTTCATAATAAAGAAGTTCAGACTCACCTGTGGTAGTGGCAGGAGGCTCTTCTACCCTGATATTCGTGTCCGCGTTCTTCAATTTGTCTAAAAGAGAATGAAGCGCGAAAGTGATTAAAGGGGGAATGAATTTTGAATTGCCTAACTCCTTTAATTGCCACTCGAATGGTATATTACCAATGTTAGATATACCTGGGCATAGAATCCTCGGCTCAACATTGTCATCTTGGCCTGCATCTCTGTTTGCCCCAACATACATAGGCTCATCACTAATAGCATCGTACATTTGCTGCACAAAGCTCGAGCTGTCCAAATGGCCAGGATCGGAGAACACAGTCGTGCGGAAGTTCGCCTCCTCCATGACTTCCTGAAACACAGAACATGACTAGGTTCAGGGAATCCAGAAGAGCACTATTTTAAAGTTATATGAATAGTGGAGTGTAGGCATCAAAAATTGCCGATAGGTCCCCGAACATAGCTCGGTGTCAACGAGCGGCGATCGAACGTCACCACCCGGTTCACAAGAGCTCAAATGACGTCGGTGAGCGCCTGAAGTGAACCGACGAACTACGCGAACCGACAGAATGTCAGAATCGCAAGGATACGGGTTGACCGAAAACCCCGCTACCACCGCAATCGGACCAACGCCCACTGTGCCTCGATCACCCCACAGATAATCCAACCATCGGGGCCTACAGAGCTCGCCGTCACGATTCCAACGCATCCGAAATCACTCAAATCCGAGTTCGGACGAAAAGTCAACGGCGAGTCAACGGCGGGACAACGGCACAGCCCCGGGCTGAACCGGGGACACACGAAACTGTCTCGGCTGGCTCGAGACACCCC
>BQKN01055530.1:0-35909 GCA_022839385.1 Asparagus kiusianus | reverse complement strand
GTTGATCCGGCGTTAACCTTAGGGTTTCGAATCAACCAGTGTTGACTTTCATCGCAACGCGTTGACCGGCGTTGACCTAGGGCTATGCGTTGATCCGGCGTTAACCTTAGGGTTTCGAATCAACCTGAGGAGAACCAGTTTATACTCGTGTACTCCTAGGAGTTTCGGGAATTAGTTTAGCCTCGTGTACCGTCGGAGGTTGACGGGTTATCCTTAAGAATATTATACATAATATTTTCCAGGAACTTCCCGTCAATTGTGAGAAATAGTTTAGACTCATATTCTCATTGGAGTATAAATACGGGCGTCGAATACATCGAGAAACACTTGTAATTGGTTCAAAATGCATATGAATTATTCCCGGATCCTTCTACACACGCAGACACACATTTCATGGCTCACACGCGCGCGAATCATAAAAAAAACTGTAATTTGGGTCGATTCAATCTGATTTGGTTCAGGCTCGGTCTGAGTTGGTTCAGATCGGTCCGGTTCAGACCGGTCCGGTTCAGACCGGTTCAGCCCCCCTTTTAAAATCTTCTTTTTTTTTTTCCTCCCCTCCTCTTTTCTTGGTTCGGTTCTAGCAAGAGGTCTTCCCCCCTTCTTTCATCTCCGGTTTTGAGTTCTTCCTCCCCAAGAACTCTCCCTCATCAAGAGTTCTACGGCCTTTTAAACCCATCTTCTTCAAAGCCTTCACCCTCTCTTTCTAAGCCTTCTTCCTCTCTAAGATTTTCAAGCAAGGCAAGGAGGATTTTGGTCTTCATTGACAACAAAACTTCCTTTTCAAAGGTGCTTCAAGCTTTGGTAAGAATCTTTCTTCTTCATGGCTTTTAATTTGGTTCTTTTCTCTTGAATCCTCCAAATTTCAAAACCCTAATTTTTTTGATTTGGGGAAAAATCAAATCTTGATTTTTGGTTCTTAAAAGTTGGCCGAAATTGGAAGGTGGGTTCTCTCATCTTTGATTGCAAAATATTTTTTTATTTTCATGCATATATATGGCCGAAATTTTATGGGGGTTTATGTGCAAAATTTGGCTAAAATTTTTGGGGTTGTATGTGCAAATATGGGATTGAACTTTGAAGGGGTTATATGCAAGTTTGGGGCTTGAGAAATTGGCCGAAATCTTCGAACTTCATTCTTGAATTTGTGCAAAGACTTGAAATTGGTGGCTACAACTCATTGTTGGCCGAAATTTTGATTGCATATGGCCGAAACTTTGTTGAAATTTTGGTTGATGACTTGATGACTTAAATCCATAGTTCTCGAATTCGTGCATGGTCGAAACAAAATCTGTTGAGCTGTTCGAACTGTACATGGCCGAAATTTCATCTTCGCGGTTGATGATTATGGATTTGAGTCTCGAACTTGTATATAACCCGATTCTTGACCACATTTTTGTATGGTTTGAACTTGTATGTGATTTGAATTCGCATTTGTATGTGGTCGAAATAACTTGAATCCCAATTTGTGTATGGCTCGAAAACCTTATATGCCTTGAATTCGTCCATGTGATTGCACTCTTGCATATGATTGAACTCTTGTATATAATTCAAATTCAAACTTGTATATAATTGAGCCTTCGTATTATTGAACTCGCATGTAATTGAACTCATGTATGCCTTGAATCCGAGCTTGTATGTTTGATTTTCTTCTCGTTTTAACTTGAATGGGGGATGTCGTATAGGTTTAATCGGACCTTCAACTAGAAAATTCTATGTTATAGAATTTCAATCGAAGATTCATAATTTCCCTTTTTACATTATACTTCCCAAATCTCTGAATGATTGAATTGTTGGTTCTCGTTGCAGATTAGCTATGGCGACGAGGAAGTCACGTACCGCGAGGGGTCGTTCTGCAACCCAGTCCCCCGAGCCCGAACCTTTCAGTTGCGCCGGTATAACGTTATCATTCCTCTTATTTACGACTTTAATATTATCATTGCATCTTGCATCCCTGTTTGTTCTCCTTGGTGAGGCAATTGGGAAAAGCCGTTACCCTCCTTCGTAAGTGTGGCCGCTTCACATTTTTAAAATTAATTTAGGGCGACTTCACCGGTATAGCCGTCATTCTCCTTTGTGGGCGTGGCTGCTCTATATCTGTGTTTCGCTTGATCAAAACACGTATTAATTTAGGGCGACTTCACCGGTATGGAGCCGTCATTCTCCTTTGTGGGCGTGGCCGCTCTATATCTGTGTTTCGCTTGATCAAAACACGCATTAATTTAGGGCGACTTCACCGGTATGGAGCCGTCATTCTCCTTTGTGGGCGTGGCCGCTCTATGTCTGTGTTTCGCTTGATCAAAACACGCATTAATTTAGGGCGACTTCACCGGTATGGAGCCGTCATTCTCCTTTGTGGGCGTGGCCGCTCTATATCCGTGTTTCGCTTGATCAAAACACGCATTAATTTAGGACGACTTCACCGGTATGGAGCCGTCATTCTCCTTTGTGGGCGTGGCCGCTCTATATCCGTGTTTCGCTTGATCAAAACACGCATTAATTTAGGGCGACTTCACCGGTATGGAGCCGTCATTCTCCTTTGTGGGCGTGGCCACTTCATATCCGTGATTCGCCTGATCAAAACATGCTTAAAATTAATTTAAGGCGATTTCACCGGTATAGAGCCGTCATTCTCCTTCGTGGGCGTGGCCGCTTCATATCCGTGATTCGCCTGATCAAAACATGCTTATATTAACAAGCACCTTCTCTTCCTTCTTTTTTTTTGGAAACCCACATGGATGTATTATGCATGATATCCCCATTTTTTTCTCCTTAGTGAGGCAATCGGGAAGAGCCGCCATTCTCCTTCGTGGGCGTGGCCGCTTCACAGCCGTGTTTTGCTTGGTCAAAACACGCCTGAATTAACTTGGGGCGATTTCATACTGTATCGCATCGCGCGGGGTAAGGTATGTTATCGCGTTGTTGTACGATAGCATACTTTATCTTGTGCGCGCGTGATACCGTTGAAACCGTCTCACCAATTACAGGATCGTGACTCTATCTCGCCGCTTCGTGAAATGAGTTCAACGCCTGTTTTGATAACCAGAAGATGTTATAATTGTATTTGTGAATGTGCATTATTTGTTTCAGTTGAATTTCCTTCAAGGGCGATAAGTGCCAAAGCGGTGGAAGGCCGCTCCGGCGAGGCTTACGCCTCTGCCCCTGACCCTATGCTAATTCCGGCCATCCCTCAATTTGCTCCGGGTGCACCTGAAGAACTCTCCCAATTGATACGCAAAGGAGATTGTCGTACCTTACGGCAATTGATTACCGACGTACCTCTGGTTAAAGATGTTAACTCCACTCATCCCCTGAAGAAGCCAGATTATCTCTTTAGCGATTCTGTTGAGGATCCAATCATCATACCCCTCAAGGCTGAGCAGTGGTTACATAAAGATGAAGCGGGCTTCTTATATATCCCTCATATTCCTCGTCATCGCCCATTGATTGAGCTACGACGACAGGCTGTTAAACGAGAGATGTCGTGGGATCTGACGGAAGAACGTGAACGTGTCCATTGTGGATACATCACTCATCACTCCACCCCTAGTTCGAGTAACAGAAACCGTATCACCGGATTACATCCTGGTGTATCGGGGCTGAATGACCCGCCACGAGGCGAACTATTCACGGTTTCTAATACTTTGAAGAATCGCCTCGCGAGGCTGGGGAGAGAAATGCCTGCCAATAATCACAGATGTTATGGTTGGGTCCATTCTTCAGATAAATTTTGGTGGTCTCGCCTAACCAACTATGTCCTCGCCCGGTGGGGTGAAGAGCTGAAGGCTAGCGGACTATATGGGGCCGTTCGTGCCACTATGTACGGGCTAACACCCAGCGTTCCTCATTTCCTTGCGTTGATGGAGCTTTACAACCCTGATACGAATACATTTCTGACGAAGCGTGGGGAATTAGGATTAGCCCTTCATGAAATGCATAAGGTTTCGGATCTGCCGATGGGAAACATGATATACCAAGAATACTTTCCTTCGAATCGGGAGTTACGTCAATTGAAGTCGGCTACCCTGGATCGTTACGACACTTTGTGGGATCTCACATGCCATTACTACACCGCTTTGGCAGGTGTTGACCCAGTATTGAAGAGGACCAAACCGCAAATCAGCTTGAAAAGATTTGCAAATTATTTGTTCAGAAATCTAGAAAGCAACTCTGGTGAAGCGATTTGCGAGTTGAGACCACTGACTTCGGCAGAGATTAATGAATTAATTAAGAAGTCTGACGCGCATTCCTATACCACTACTGGTATAGAGGATGATTTTCCTGCTGGGACCAAGTTTCACACATTCTTATGGCATACTATGAAGCCTATCCAACCGATGACTCTGTTAGCTGGTTATCTTACCATTTGGTTGAAGAAATGCGTAGTCCCATATCATCCTACGGATATTCTACCTGTGGAGGTACTTTACCCCGCTGTTCAGTTGGCTCATAGGAAAAGTCTTTCTCTCCTCCCGGCAATGATTGCCGACATCCACCGTGGTCTTCGCCAACTGGTTAGTGCTTTTACTCAGGAAGGAAGTAAGCCAAGTGCTGTAATCCAAACGGCCAAGGTGGATCTGCCCTACACTTACCTGATGGCGTGGTTTGCTCTTCACCGTCCCGACATGATAGATGCACCCAAAGTTGCGAATCAATCCGTCCTTTTGCTGCAACTGATAGAAGATTGTAAATGGAAAGGACGAGGGTTCTCGGACATACGGAAACAATTGCAAGAACATAAATGCTGGGTCTTCTCGACATGTTTTCCTCGATTTTCGGGCCGTTATGGTGATTCATTGGTTGACATGGAGAAACCTGGTACTGGTCGGACTTGTCTTGACGCGGGGTGCTTTGACTGGCTAGTGAACATTAGGCCAGGTTATGTGGTTTTCCGAGTAAAGAACTACTGCTACATAGAACCGTATCTACCATGCAGATTCGCACAACAACTTGGGTATGATCAGATATATGTTGGGAATCCAAGCTTAAGGCTTCGAACTCGTGGTGGCCTAGTAGACGGTGCCCGGACATGGTTGTGGAATGTTACGGGTTGCACTGGCGCCAGGTTTAGTCTTCCTATTGCTGAACGCCAACTGGAACTTACCTTCTTATATTGCCGTTGGCTATTAGCGGCCAATGAGTCCGTCGCGGTGAAGCCAATCGCCGAGTTGACAGTCGAGGCAGCAGCTCGGATTGCTACCCAAATGGTTTATGAGGCCGAGTACCGGAAGAGGAAAGGCAAAGAACTCGTTGGTCCCTCTACAGATAAAGAACAAGAGGACGATCCCTTCTTTTTTGAAGAAGAATGTTCAGATGTAGATGTTAGCGGTAAGGCTAAAGCAGCAGACCCTGATGAAGAGGAACCCGATACAGGTTTGTCAGAGTCCTTCTTCGCAGAGCTATTAGATCTGGCAGTCGCCGATCAAATTCGCCGACTCAAGACCCGAAAAAGGTGGAAAGCTTTACCCACTTATCCTCACAAAATGTTTGTTGAAATTCCAGGTTTAGGCTTTGAAGGAGGAAAGGAAGTGAAAGGTCGTCGTCTTAGTCGCACTAATTCTCGGACCATGGCTCGAATTGATCCCTCAATTGAACCATGTGTTGAGTCCATACCGAGTAGACCCGTAGATCCTGATGAGGTGTAGCCTTGTAAACGTCAGAAGATGACTTTGAGGCGACGCATCACTTTGTCGGTTCCTAACGCAGAACCACTCAGTGACATGCCCATTGTTGGGGGAGGTAATGTTCTGACTCTTGTCATCTTTCCAAACTTTTCTTCTACCAAACTTTAGATTCAACGGATTTTCTATTCCAGAAGGTCACGATGAAGACTCAACGAGATACAATTCTCCTTCTCCCGACTTAGACTTCTTTGGGGGGTCATGCCTCGCGCCACCAACAGATGAGGCCGTGAATCAGGATCTAACAGGTATCGAAATAGATACGACACCCGGAGCTGGTGAAGGTACCGTTGATTCGCCCATGGTGGTTGCTAACCCAGGTACATCTATTATCAGTAGTACGACTTTTAGATGGCAATCTCGGGTATTAAACGATTCAGAGCTCGTCTCTCCTCTAATTGCTTATATGCTTCTGGCTCTTTTAGAAAAGTTACAAGAGGCGATCATTGACGTTGGGGTTGAAGAGCAAGCTGTCACCACTGAAGGTGAATTTAATTCTCTCTTATTGCCGATTTTCATTCCTCTTTCCATGTCTTAACACTTAGAATTTTCTTCAGATGTTTCAATGGAAGGATTGAACGATACCGACACCTTTCATCATGTAGCCGATGTACCCCCATCTGATCCCATACAGGATCCTTCGGGTTCTGAGGGTAGGCTACTTGATGAAATGCTGTTAGAGCAAACTCGTCGAGATACCACCGAACCAGTCACCGAAGCTGTTGAGCCGATTATTGAAGCTGGTTCTTCTGTGGGTATGGATTTTGTCCTTTTATAAAAAATTATTCCCTTATCGGTTTCACTTTAATCCTTAAGGGAGTCATGCTTGTAGGATCAGTCGTTAAGACTGATGCAGCTATTATTGTTGGGATATCTGACGATCCTGAAGGTCTTGATTTCTTGCTTTTGGCAGGAACTATCATGGAAACTCAGCCGTCTGTGGTCCCAACTAAGCATTCGATCCTGGCAGCCAAGGGGACTACTGTAGCTGCCGAGATTAACCCTGTCGAGCAGGTCGTGGGACCAACTGATGGGGTTGGTACGTCCACGACTGCGACCTCGGCGACAGTCTTAAAAGCTCAAGAGTTCGCAGTGGTAGAACCAAGTGCGGGACATTCTCTTGGAGAGACATCATTTGATTTTGGTAAATTTTTCCTTCGATACTGATTCAGTGCTTCGATTAAGGTTTCAAAAGTACCTATATCCTCTTTTCTTTGTAGGGCCTTCTTCTCGGCTCCACGATATGGTCAGGACTCTGTTATCGGATGATGACCCTGATAAAGTCCTTCTTCACTTGGAGATTACTTCATTTTTCTCATTTGTGAATGGCATGCTCGATAAGCTTATCAACAAAGGATTTTCTCTCGGCCTCTTCAAATCTTACCTTGATAACCAAGTGACTTTTATAAGAAATCAAGGATATTCAGATCTGGCAGATGCTATTATTGCGGACTTAGACCGTCTCGAGCGTGAATTTCAAAGGTTGAAGGAATTCCAGGCTGCCGGTGCTCCTTCATATGTAGCCGCTCAGTTAGAGACCCGGCTGCAGACCTGGCGAGAGGCTCAAATATCTGCTAATCTCAAGATTCGAGAGCAAGAGAGTCGTGTTCAGCAAGCGGAGGCCGTTTTCAACGATAAGTTGACAGCCCTTCGCGAAATCGGCTCTTCTCTCGCATCAGGTGCTGCCACAATAAAACAACTCGAATCGGAACTTAAGGTAGCCAAAGATGCCCAAGCTGTCCTGGAGATGACAAAGGCTCATACAGAGGGTACTGTAAATACAACGTCCAAACAGCTCGAACTTTTCAAAAAGAAGTTAGCCGAGATGAAGGCAGAGGCTGCACGGATATTGGTTGCTGATGAGGAATCCATGAAGACTACGTTGCGGGGTGAGCTCGAACAAGCCTATGCGGAAGAGCTGTCAAAGTTAGAGCGACAAGTCCTTAACCATAAGCTTCATGTGGATTGATTATGACTTTTGTACCTGCAAACTTGATTTTAATGAATAGAAGACATTTTTCATTGCATTATATTTCTTTTATTATGATATCTTACTCCGTCTAGAATAATTAATCATAATACTTGTAGGATTTTTGGCAAACACCCAGCCATCAACGGGTTTGATATGCCTTTACCGATTACCGTTTGAATCGGGCTAGCATGTGAATTTTTTAAATCCGTCTCACATGTGACGTTGTGCTAAAAGAATTACTATGATTTTGAATACATAGACTTTACCATTTCTTATGGGAAAAGGCACCCAGCAACGCGCATTAGGCGATGACTTATCCCTTCTTAGGATTCGGGATAAAATTCCCCAGAATTAAACTCTGATGTTTTTTTCATTCGGTAAAAGACTAAACCGGCAATGTGTGTTAGACATAGACTTTAGGATTTTTGGCAAACCCCCATGTAAGGACCGTGATTTTTCGATACATATTTAAATAATTTTTTTGGTATTTAAATATTAAATTATTATTTTTAAAAAGAGTATTTGTATTTTTCTAAATTTTCTAGAATTTCTATGATTTAAAAATCCTGTTTTATATTTATTTTAATAGTTTTGTTAATTATAAATATAATTGATTACGGTAAAAACTTTTAAATCAATATTTGTTTATTATTATTATTATTATTATTATTATTATTATTATTAATGTAAACTTGAGCTTAGTACATTAGTACATATACAAATATATAATTATTTAGTTGTTAATTATTTATTAATATTATTCTATATTTAATTATTATTCTGAATATCTTGCAAAATATTTCCATAATCTTTTCCCCTTAAATTTCTCTCATTTGAATTCTTTCCATAACACTTCCCAATCACCCCAAAATCAAGTTCAAAATCATACCAAATAATTCTCCCGTAATCAAATCAAATCCCCTAATATATGCTTCTTCTCTCTCTTCAATAATTCACTCCAGCTCACATCTTCTCTCTCTCCAATCTCTTTTCAAATCCCACCGTACTCTCTCTCCTACTCTTCTCTCTCTTCCAAAAATTTTCCTCAATTCCAGCATTCTGTCTCTCTCTCCCATCATTTCCTTCTCTTTATTTTTCCCTCTCCATTAAATTTCTAAACCCCAAAGAAACCCATCACCTCTTCTCTCCTTTCTCCTCCCCATCAGAACCGCACCGGACCTCCTCCCCGTCGCTGGCGAACACCGCCCTAGGCCGCTGCTCTGACGACCGCGACCACCACGCCCCGACCAGGCAAGCCGCCGCCTGCACCAGAGCTCCGATCCAGCGCTGCACCGCCGCCGCCTCCGAGATCCCGCTGCCTGCACCTCCTCCCCACAACCGCCAGAGCCCCAGCCGCAGCTCCCCGCCTCCGCGTCCTCTCTCCCTCTCTTTATCTCCGACCAAGCCTCCGCCTCCTCCATCAACGTCGCCGCCGAGAACTTCACCAGTCCACGGCTCCACGCCTTGGCCCGTCAACCGACCCTCTGTTGCCGACCTGAGCCGCCACACCGACGAACCCTTGCCCAGATCCAGCCACCTCATCGCTGACCAGTCCCTAGGCCTCGACCGCCGCTCGTCGAGCTCGCCGTCCAGCCGTCCCTGACCTGTCCCCCGCCGCTCCTTCTCACCAGCAGCTACCCGACAAACCCCGCTCCTCGCTCTCGCCACCCGACGCCCACGAAACCAAGGCAAGATCCCGCCTTCCCTTGGCTTGTTATTCCGTTTTTATATCCGATATTAATTGATTGCATAGATTAGATATGTTATTATCTGCGTGGATTGTTTGATGACTGATATGAGACCAGTGGATGAGAGATAGAGTTATGAATTAGTGACCGGTGTATTATGATCGAGACTTAGTGACATATGTGTTGACTTAGAAATACAAGAAACGTTGGAATGAGAAAGTCTTGGTTTATATGATCGGATGTGGTTGTTGATTTGTTTTCCAGTTCCAGACAGTGATATGTGATCATTGATTATTTTCAGGCTCGTGCCAGTGAGATTTGTGAACAACCAGTTATTCGATAATATGAACTTGACTTTGTTTGAGATGAGTGATAAGATGACTAGTTACATGACATCGTTGCTTAGATGATTCTCCTGATCATTATCTTTTAGTAGGTTAATTATATTTAGATTAACTTAATTAAACTGACAAACATGGGGATATAAAGGGGAATTGGACGAAGAATATAACATTTATATAAACGGGCATATGCGCTTTCTTGATATTGTGAGTTATATATATACTTGGGCCGGAGAGCCAGACTTGACTTGAGGGCGGCCCCCGGACGACTTTACGGGGACCCGATTATATATATGAAAATATTCTTCCCCAATTCAAATAACATCTAAAACAAGAATAATATGCTTGCGTGTCTTATGGTGGACTTTGTTGGTTTTGTGAGATGTAGACTAGTTGTATTTCTGTTTATACATAGATCGGGATTAATAATTACTTATCTATAATTTGAGACATAAGGTATATACATGAGGGTTTCCTTGTTTGGATTATTTCGCTCGACGTACTACGTCTCAAGTTATAGGTATTTAAGTATTAATTCCATCTAGTTGTGTGATTTGGATACTTGGATGATTACCATGTTGGCTAGCTGCGTGATCTCGACACTTGGATGGTTTTCTTAGATTTTTCTGATGATATTCTTTCAGTGATAGATTGCATTTAGATTATTAGTATTTCCATTTGCAAGTTATTATTATTGTTATCACTGTTTTTGCTTTGGTCATTCGATCGTTCCTATTTCTTTCTGTGGGATCTTGCCGTGTGTTCCACACGCTGACGTACACCTGTTTTTCTCTGGTGTACGTCAGATTTAGGAGACGGACAGATCTAGTTCGGAGTCGTACATGAGGCAGAGGATTCTTCGCAGGAGTATCTTGAAGACGGTGTAACAGAAGAAGCTGAGCTTAGTTATTGGATCTTAGTTTTCTTTTTATAGCATTTCTTTCCGCTAGATTATTGTATTTTATATTTTTAGTATTTCGTGCAGATCATTTTGTAATAAGGGCGTATTTGACCCAACTCTGTGTCCTGGATGATATTCTATTTGTGATATGTATCTTTTCCATTCTGAGTTGTTCATTATACTCTTGCTATGTGTGATCGGGGACCTGTGACTTCGTATATTATATTTTTGACGCTTAGCGTATTAGATTGAGAAGACGGGGTCTAGTACTTATCTCTCCTCAGTCTAATACGTCGCGGGCTTGTTCACGTTCCGATTCCCGGGTATTTTGGGAAGCGGGGCGTGACACCCCAGCCTTCAACGGGTTTGATGTGCCTTTACCGATCACCGTTTGAATCGGGCTAGCATGTGAATTCTAAAACCCGTCTCACATGTAACGTTGCGCTAAAAGAATTGCTTCTCTTAGACTTGATGCTATGACTTTGAATGCATAGACTTCACTATTTTTACGGGAACATGACGCCCGGTAACGCGTATTAGGCGTTGGCCTATCCCTACTTAGGATTCGGGATAAAATTCCCCGCGCATAGAATGCACGAATTTGAGGTTAAGAATCGTGTCTTTCCTTAGGGTAAAGACAGACCGAAAGATGGAAGAGGAAGAATTTTATATTCTATCTCCCAGCACAGAAGAGGAAGAATTTTATATTCTATCTTCAGTAGGAAAGGGAAACTCGAGGTGGGATCTCCACCCCCAGAATCCGGAAAGATGAGACTAAGAGTGGGATCTCCACTCCAAGAATCGGAAAGATTCAGGTAACCCTAACTTTCATAGGATTGGTTGCTTGATCCAAAAGAGTTCTTCATTTATTGAAGGAAAATTCCAGTTTCGACCCTAACTTTTATAGGTTTGGCTGAAAAAGGAAAAGATGAAAGGTTTTCGTTTATCGAAAGAGATAATTCAAACTTAGCCTTAACCAAATGCAAGTTTGACTAAGCAGAATTGGAGACAATCCTAACTTTTATAGGTTTGATTGCTCGAATTTGACAGTGGACCTCTCGTTCATAGAAGGAATCAAGAGGAGAATTTGGCTTTGGCCCTAACTTTTATAGGTTTGACCTGAAAGCAAAGGGAGTGGAATACAAGTAGTAGCAGTGACACTGGTTTGTACTGGCCACTCAATGGAGGATTTTGACGTTAAGTGATCAGGACTTAACATTTCGAACTTTGAAAATTGCCTTGAATTGGCGGATAGAAATTTCAGTGGACCCACCGTCAGTCGATTTGATCAGTGGGGGATTTTGTAAGGAAACGCTAACCTGTCAAAAGATTGAATTTCGTCTCACAAAGAACTCATGAGAGTCAGAGGATGTGATAATAATAAAAGGAAACATTCTGGCATTTTAGAGCTTAAATGTAAATCTTTTATTTATCACTTTTACAGTGATTGGGTTATCCCTAAGAATATCAGATGTGAGATTCTTCTGGGAACTTCCCGATACATTGGTTGTCCTGAAGGTACTAAGGATAGTATTTTTTAGGAATTTGCCATTTATTGGCATCATGAGCCGGTCACCATCCTTGGTAACTAGGCGATATGCACCATTCGATTAGACCGTCTCTACAACGAATGGTCCTTCCCATTTGGGTTCAAATTTGCCTTTCTTCTTAGAGTTAAGGATCATAGGCCGTCTTTCAGTTAAGACCAAATCTCCTTCTTTAAAACTTCGTTGTCGAACCTTCTTGTCGAAAGCTCGAGAAATTCTGGCTTGGTAAAACTCAATATGCTGTTGAGCTTCTAAGCGCTTTTCGTCGAGCATCTCGAGTTCTTCGAGACGTTTCTGATGTTGTTCTTCGGTCGTCATCTGGGTTGCGAGAGCGATTCGAAGAGACGGAATTTGTATCTCCAACGGGAGGACGGCTTCACACCCATACACCAAGGAATATGGGGTCGAGCCAGTCGGTGTACGTACCGTAGTACGATAGGCCCATAGAGCCGCGCCAAGCTTGTCATCCCAATCTCACTTATTATTTTTCACGAGTTTCGATAACAATTTTATGATCGTCTTATTAAAAGCTTCAGCCAATCCATTTGCTGTGGGATTGTAAGCCGTCGACGAGACGTCCTGAATTTTGAACTTCTCGCAAAACCTAATGAAGGCGTTGCTGACAAATTGAGGACCATTGTCATGTATGATTCTTCTTGGGACACCATGCCGGTAGATAATATGGTGTTTGATGAATGCAATGACGTTCCTGGTCTTAACTTCTCTGAGCGGAATGGCTTCGGCCCATTTGGAGAAATAGTCAGTAATTGCCAGGATGAATCGATCACCCTTGACCGAAGGGGATTTATAGGACCGACAATATCCATTCCCCAAGTCTCGAACGGCCATGACGTAACTGAAGGATGCAGATGCTCCGGAGGTTGGTGCATGTAATTCGCGTGCACTTGACACGCATGACACTTTCGGGCATATGCGACTGCTTCACTCATCATAAGAGGCCAAAAGTATCCCATTCTTCTGATGCGATCATAAAGCTTGGGACCGGGTTGATGTGCACCACAAACCCCTTCGTGTGCTTCTTTAAGGACTTCTTCAGCTTCTTTTGTCGATAAGCAACGCAACAGCAGGCCATCATACCCCTGCGGTATAGCGTTCGACTCTCCGTATTATAATAGAACCTCGATGCTCTTCGTCGAATTGAATCCCTTTCCGTCACATTTTCTGGTAAGATCCCATGCAAGACGTAGTCGATGATGGGGAAACACCAATCTTGGGGTTCGAACTCGACTTGAGTTGCGTATACCTCTTGAACCTCTTCTTCTTTGTTATCTTCATCGTAGAGTGGCACTAAGAGCTGGTGAGTTCTTACCGTAACAAACTGCTCCGTTCCGGGAGGCTGTGTCAGAGATACGGCTAATGCTGCTAATGCATCTGCGTAGGTGTTCTGCAACCGCGGAACGTGTTCGATGAAGAATCCTTCGAATGATTCTGTTATTTCCAATGCCATCTTATGATATGGTATTAAATCCTGACTTCGGACTTCGTACTCCCCTTGGACTTGTTTAACTATCAGTTGAGAATCACCGAAAGCTTCAAGATACTCAACCCCCAGTTCCTTAGCGAAATTGAGTCCTATAATTAGTGCGTTATATTCGGCTACATTATTCGAGCATGGCTCGGTTAACGAGTAGGTTCGAGGCATCACATGTTTTCCTGGGGAAACTAAAACAACTCCAACTCCGGAGGAGACCTTAGAACATCCAGGAGTACCTGCTATATTAGTTGCCCGAGAAGCACCATCGAAATACAAATGCCATACTTGTTGGTGCGAAGTTGCGTTGACTTCGTGGGTTTCATCGGGTAGATCGTCATATATCTCGGTGGCATCCGTAGTTGGATTAGCTGCCAAGAGATCGCAGATAGCCTGTCCTTTTACTGATTTATGTTGTTTAAAATGTAAATCGTATTGGGACAAAAGCAAGGCCTATTTTGCTAACCGCCAATTCATGAAAGCTGGTTGTGTCATGAATACTCGGACTGGGTTAACTTTAGAGATTACATAAATAGTCTGTCCGACCAGGTAATGCCGCATCTTCTGAATTGCGAACACCAGGGCAAGATATTCCCTTTCGATCATGGGATATCGGGATTCGGCACCTACCAAGGTCCGACTCAGGTAATATACTGCCTGTTCGTGACCGTTATCGTCATCTTGTGCGAGTAGTGCATTTAATGAGTGGCTCGTCGCCTTGACATAAATCAAGAACGGTTTGCCCGATTTCGGTGCAACGAGTACAGGAGGTTTCGAGAGATATTCTTTAATACTTTCGAACGCCTTTTGACAAGCGTCGTCCCATATAAATGACACACCTTTCTTTGTGAGCTTGGAGAATGGTTGACATTTTCCTGAGAGGTTCGAGATGAACCGTCGGATATACGCCAACCGTCCTTGTAAACCTCTGAGTTCCTTAAGGTTTCTCGGAGGTTGCAACTCATTAATTGCCTTTACTTTATCGGGGTCGATGTGAATACCTTTAGTAGTGACGACGAATCCAAGGAATTTACCACTGGACATCCCGAGGAAAGATTTGGTAGGATTCATCTTCAATTGATGGGTCCGCATCAGATCGAACATGGTCTTTAAGTCTTTAATGTGGTCATTCTTGTCACGACTTTTCACAACCAGATCATCTACGTAGCATTCGACAGTCTTTCGAAGATGCTCTTGAAAGATCTTCGACATGGCTCTCTGATATGTAGCACCTGCATTCTTTAAGCCGAAGGGCATAACCGTGTAGCAGAAAACGCCGAGGGGCGTTCTAAATGCGGTATGCTTTTCATCATCTGGATGCACCTTTATTTGGTTATAACCAGAGAAACCATCCATGAAAGACATCCTCTCGAACCCACACGTATTGTCGATGATAACATCTGTGATGGGTAGGGGGAAATCATCTTTTGGACAGGCAGCGTTGAGGTCTCTAAAGTCAATACAAACCCTGATTTTCTCATTCTTCTTAAGGACCGGGACAATATTGGCAAGCCACTCGGGATGTTGCTCTTCCCTAACGAAGCCCGAGTCAATAAGCTTTTTAACTTCTGTCTCGATTGCCTCCATCATCTGTGGACGAAACCGTCTTTGTTGTTGTTTGATAGGTTTGACATCTGGCTTAATATTAAGACGATGCACTGCTACATTCGGATCGAGTCCTGGCATGTCTTCATAGTTCCAAGCGAACACATCAATGTATTCCCTAATAAGAGAAATTAACTCTTCTTTTTCTTGCGGCGGGAGGCTATCGCTAATGAATATCGGTTTCGGATTCTCCTCATTACCCATATTCACTTGGACCACTTGATCTTCGGTAGGAGGTTCTCTTTGCTCAAACCTATCACCATACTGCATGTTTAGGTGATGAATCCAAGGATCTTGCCAAGTTGGTATTTGATCGTCTTCCTCTAGTGTTGTGGGATCGACCGTAGTCATGTTCGACATCAGCTTTTTGAACATTTCTCCAAGACTAGTGTCGGAATCCCAAGCTGAAGAATCAGAAGAATATCCGTTTTTAGCTTTGTTAGCAATTTGATCGATAACTTGCCAGCAACATTCGTCATCAGATGAGGAGACATAGCCTAAGCCTCTTCTGTGACGATAATAATCGTCGGGCTTTCCTTTTGGTACATAGGCCATTCGAGGTGGAACTCGCGGACCTCGACCAAAGCAAAGACCCTCTCCGAGCGTGAAGTTATATCCATACTTCTCCATGAGATCGCGCGCTTTTGCATCATATCTGAATAGATGAGAGGCAGGTTTATCATCATCGTCTTCCTCATCCAAGAAGTGGTTTGGTGACGGAGATTCCCTTCCTTTACCGTAGACGACTTTCTTTTCACCCACTGTCTTTGCAGGAATGACAAGCGTCGTTCCGAATGGATCCTGTACCTATTTTTTAGTCATGCAAAATGATTGAAGTGGCATGTACAAGTCAGGGTTATCATACAATTCTTTAGTGATATTATCGAGACACGACGAGTACTCTAAATCTTCATTTATTGATATCTCTTCGACAAGTTGCCAGTTACAACTACTTTCCGATGATTTATCATCGTCAAGATTGATTACAATGGGTACAATGTCATTAAGTACAAAACCACCATCATAATCAAACCCAGCTTCGGTATCAGCTTCATCCCCGCTGTCCGTTCCTTGGACTGATGGTTCAGTATCGGATTCGGCACCGTATAGAAGGGAATCGGTAAAATAGTTCTCCAATCCCTTAAACGGTTGTTTATCCGCGACCACCGTCTTGACTTCATTATTAGTGTCCACATATTTGAGATACTGATGCAGAGTTGACGGGACTATAAGATTACCATGGATCCAGGGCCGACCCAACAGTAAGTTATAGGATGTTTCCGCGTTAATTACATAGCAGGTAACCTCCGACTTCAAGTCCCCGATCTGGCATTTGATTCGAATCTTTCCCAATTGTCTAGACCCACTGGTGTTGAATCCGTAGATCGTAGTGCCCGTGGAAGCTAGCTTACTAGTCGGTATTCCGAGATTATGCATCAATCGAAATGACATAATACTGACAGCGGAACCCGGATCGACTTGGATCCGGTTGACCACGCTGGAGCCGATGTGACCGGTGAAGTACAAAGGTCGATCATGCTTTGAGTTCTTCGTCTGCATGTCTTCTTTGGTAAAGGAGATACAGGGAAAATGATGCGCCGCGAGATTACAGTGTTGAACTGACGACTCTGGTTCTTCAGAAGACGGCTTGATTCGAGTCAGGAAGGCTTCGGAGTCCCTCAAGGCTTCTTGTAGTGCTTTCCTTGTGTCCTTTGAAAGGCGCAATAGTTCGTATAGGGTTATCCTAGCCGGTATATTAGCTAACTGCGCCATGATGTCAAAATGGGGCGGAGAGCTTGCATTTCCCGGTTTGTCTCTTCCAATCGGATGATTGAATCGAGACTGCCTCGGGTTTTAGACTTCCTGGCGTAGAGGCTTTCCCTTTTTCCTTTTGTTGGGCTTTTTCCACAACTACGGGTGTAGGGGGAGTCGCGATCACCCCCATTTCTGCCAACGTCTTAGAGGGAATAGCTTTAGTCACCCCCTGTTCAGCTAACTGTTCGGAGGCATCCGGATATTTAAAGTGGTATTCATTCCCGCTCCGCATCACAAAAGCTTCCTGTTCATCTTCAGAAAGCGGGAAAGCAGGAATTCTGTCGTCGTCTCCATCTGGAACGGCTGCGGCCCCACAACAAGACTTACCTTTTTCTTTTGACTTTTTCGTGGAAGAGGATCCGACCCATTGCTCGTTTCCAATTAGATCGGGGTGAACCCAGAGAATCTCGCCATTTGGAGCCGTGTGTGGTACAAGTCTTTTCTGGCGTTGCTTGTGAGGATCATCATTCACTGTCTTCACCGTCGTGTTTATCACTGGCTTATGCTGAAACCAATTCAGGGGAACGGATCCGAAGCTGATTGACACTGCATTCGCACCCACCTTCTTCTCCTTAGGTTGCTTCATAGTGATGACCCCAACATCGATTAAAGCCTGGATTTTGTCCTTGAGGGCGTAGCATGCCTTGGTAGGATGATGCACCGCTCTATGGAATGCACAATACTTTGGATCATTAATTCTTTTAGCATCTTCCTGATCCTGGATCGGCGGCAACTTGATCTTATTGTTTTCGATTAGGTATTTAAAAATACCGGGAACTTCATCCTCTTTGAATGAATAGACCTTCGGGAATTTCGGCTCCGATGCCTTTTGCTTTTGGGGCTGCTGTTGCCACCTTGATTGCTGAGGTGCCTTTTGCTGTTGTTGTTGCGGCTGCGCCTGCACTTCGAATGTCTGGTTCGCGTCCACTGCATTCGCTTGTGCCTTTCCCTTACCCTTAGGGACAAAGTTCTGTTGTGGAGGATTATGTGCCGTTTGACCTCTTTCAGCCTTCTTTCTTTTAAGGAATCGTTCGGCTCGTTCTCCTCGCACCTTCAAGTCCTTCCAGGTCTTTGGTGGTGCCATTCCCATAGCTTCGAGAATGTCCAATGAAAGATTATTGTGGCAGGTCTCGAGAATGAAGTCTTCGTTGACGGGATCCCTGCAGTTCATTGCTTTATTCCGGAACCTCTTGACGAAGTTCTCAACCGTCTCACCATTCTTTTGTTTCTCGTCGAATAATGTGCCGATTGAGATTTCTGTATCGTCGTCGAAGAAGTTTGTCAAAAACATGTCTTCCATGTCATCCCAACTGCTGATACTCCCGGGCTTGAGACGGCGATACCAATCGAAGGCTGCTCCGCGAAGAGTGCTGACGAATGACCGCACCATAAGAGGTTCATTCCCAGATATTATTCCCAGGTGAGACTTAAAGTATATTAGGTGCTGGGTAGGTGAACCCTTTCCATCAAACGGCGTGAAATTGATCAAACTGAATTTTGCCAGATATGGAATTGATTCCCATTCTCTTGGGTATGGACATGGTATCCCGGACCTCTTCACTTCTTGAGCATTCATCAATGCATTGATCTTGCTCTCCAAGTCCCTTATTTTCTTATCCTCACTCATATCTGTCTTCGAGTGATTTCGAGGAGAAGTAACATGGTCCTCCTTCGTGTTATTATCATCTGAAGGGCCACCCCCATTGTTGTTGATGGGAGGAGTGTTCATGTTGGCATTATCCTCTACTTCCCGTTCATCATCGCCTTGATTAGCATTATTGCGACGACTAGACTCTCATTGATGAGTTGTCAGTGCCGCGATTTGCTGGTCATGCATTTCTCTCATCTGCTGCATGGCCATCTCCATTTCAAATTTTAAATTTTCCTTCTGCTTAGCCAAAGCGTCCTCGAGTATCTTAGACACTTGCTCAGCGCTAATCATGAGTGATTCATAGGGTTGTCCCACACTAGATGCCGTGTCATCGGATGCTATGGCTGAGCAGGCATCTGAACCAGCATCTGACACTTCATCTTCTAAAGGAATTCCTTTCTGGATCCTTTGGTAATCCTTCCGCCTACTGGTCCCTGTTCTCAATCGAGTCATACGTTGGGACACCGTGGTAAACTGATCCGGGCTAAAGCGTCGTGTTGACTTCTCTCTCCCGATCATATTGACGGACACTTTTGGAAATTCATCATCTTGGTGGACGGGCTCCCTCTTGCGGAAACGCCTTGGTTTGGTCTCGGACGCCCTGGTAGAGATTCTCTCAAACACCAAGACTCTTTATGGGGCTTTAGAACAGCAGCATTCCGATAATACTGCTTTGATTATGTTGGCACACGGACAGTGAGGATCCGTGTCTCGAACACTTCTTTTTCGGGATTTATTCGCACCCCCAGCCCTATAGTACAACTCATCAGTTTGATAACTGGAGCAACCCATAGAGTGTTGGCACGCCTTCCCAGGTATAACATCATCATCATCAGACAGATGTGTTTTCCTCTGGGGATGCGACGCTTTGTTAGCATTTTCAGGAGTCGCATGTCTGAGGCGACGTTTTTGTGAATATCGGCCCTCAACAGGCTCCTGGATTTCAACACGCAATCCAATGCGATCATCTGCGGGACTTTTCCCGTTATACTTTCTCCTCCACTGCTTAGGATGACAACCTCCAGCCTGACAATGTGCTCGAGATTCATTCAATCGGCCTAAGCGCTTCCTAACTGGAACTTTGCCTCGATCATCGTGTGAAGGGCCAAGGCGGTCTTTGATGGTCATCTTAAAATGGGACAAATCCACACTGTCGTGGATCTACACCGGAGGTGTGGAACTTGTCGGGACAGTAATAGAGGCCGCCGGAAACTTAGACGGGATTGCAGGAAGCGATTCAGCAGTGAAACGGACCGAACCAGTTCGAGTTTTGCTCAAACCACCATTTGGTGGTTTGACTTCGGCCGAGCCACCATTTGGTGGTTTGAACTTGGCCGAGCCACCATTTGGTGGTTTGAACTTGGCCGAACCATCATTTGGTGGTTTGACTTCGGCCGAGCCACCACTTGGTGGTTTGAATTTTTCGATGCCTTCGGGCACCGTATGGGTTGTTCCTGATGTTGGTTTGGATTTTGGCCTCCAGACTCGGCATGATCTTGGTGGCTTCTTGATCACTTCTTCTTGTTCCAACTTCTGCGCTTCTTGCATCAAAGCTCGTGCATGCGCGAGTAACGCGCGGCGTTTCTGGATCCTTTCTTCAAGAGTTGAACGCATCCTTTTGACGCGGATCCATTCATTCGTGGTTGTGTTGGAGGAGTTGGCTATCCGCTGTTGCGGCACTTTGCGCCTTCTGGTCTTCAGATCCGCTTCATAGCGGATTCCATCAACCGGTTCTAACGCCTTGGCCAGTTGGCGCGCGAGGCGTTGTCGCCGTCTCTGTCGCGTCCTCTTTGATAGAACGGGCACATCATCAGTAGTCAACCCTTCGTTCAAGGGGTTCAGATCTGCATTTTCAGCCTCGTCGGATGTTGACGGGGCGTTGTGAGCCACGACTGCAGTGGTGGCGGGGAGATCTTCTTGGGTCTTCAAATCCGAAGACCAGCGAACCTTCCTGGACTTGCGAGGAGAGGTGGATCTAGAAGGGGAGGATAGGTACTCTTCATACTTCTGCTGGTCGAACTCAAACTCGACCTCTTCTTCAACCGGGATGAGAATCCGAGGTTGCGACACATCGGCCTTTGCAGAAAGGCCGTCGGCTCCCACTGTGGTCGCCAGCGTGTTTGGGTGGAAAATTGATTTCATTGATGAGTCCATTACAGCTTCAAACACCTACAATAAACTCAAACAACAAAAATAGCCTTTTTATAAGACTTTAAATCAAAAGTTACAATTTTCGCTCAAACTACACACAATAGAAGTTTATCGCCTATTGCTTGTGCGGGATCGTTGCCGGTGCCGGGGTTTATCCGTGGACCGCCTACGGATCAGATCCGGTGAGCAGAAGTTTGGATAATTAGTGCTTTCGCTTCACGAAGGAAGTGATTGCAGTAGCGGCGATTTTGACTAAGCAAAATCACGGCTCTTCTCGGGATTTAAGACTAAGCTTAAATCCGGAGGATGGTGGAATGAGTCTCAGATCTCTCGAACCCTTACTTTGTTGAAGAACTCCGCCAAGATCTGCTAACTCTCTGAAATTCGTGCTCCAATCTCCAATTTGACAGCACTTCGTCCTCTTGATCTCCAGATCATCAAAAATGAACACCTGAGCCTCTATTTATAGGCTTGGTTGGTGGTTTTCTTAGATCAAAACGAGGGATTCCCTCTATCTTTAGTTAGGAACTGTCTAACAGTAATATCAGAGCAGTTGGAACCACAAATCCCGAAAGAATCCACGAAAGAACCGAAAAAACTGATTCTGGCCGTTTCACCGAATTGGCTCGGCCTTGGCCAAGCCACCAAATGGTGGTTTGACATTGGCCGAGCCACCATTTGGTGGTTTGACATTGGTCGAGCCACCATTTGGTGGTTTGACATTTGCCGAGCCACCATTTGGTGGTTTGACACTGGCCGAGCCACCATTTAGTGGTTTGACATTTGCCGAGCCACCATTTGGTGGTTTGACATTTGTCGAGCCACTATTTGGTGGTTTGACATTGACCGGACCACTTGGTGATTCTTCTCGATTTGAATGATGACGTTTATCGCCTCCTTTTCGTCTCGAGCTGCATACGGGAACTTATAGGCATTTTTAGACGCCTACAGTACCTCGCTAGCGGCTCATGTGAACAACTACACTATGTTGTTATCGGACTTAGCGAATATTGATGAGAAGATATCGAATGAGTACAAGACTATTATCTTATTGGGCTCCTTACCGGATGAGGAATATGACACCTTTGTGCTCACTTTATTGAACGAGAGATCTTCTATCAGTTATAGTGAAGCTACTAATGCATTGACGAATTATGATTTGAGGAGGAAGGACAATGAGACTTTCCGTGCTAGTACTTCAGGCGAGGCCTTGTCGACAAGAGGTAGAAGCCCATATCTGAAAGGTAGTAATAGAGGAAGGTTAAAGTCAAGAGGTCATCACCAGCTAGGAAAGAACCAATGTGCATTCTGCAAGGAGCAGGGGCATTGGAAAAGAGATTGTCCAAAGATCAAAGAGAAGGAGAATAGTAAGAAAACGGGCCCGAAGGCCAATGAGGTGAATGTTACAAAAGGTGATGATTTAGATGATTCGAGTTTTTCTCTTTTGATTACTCCAGAGGTGAACTATTTGGATGCATCAGATTGGATGCTTGATTCTGACGCTACTTATCATGTGACTCCTAGGCGAGATTGATTTTCATCGTTTGAGAAACTCGATGGGGGTGTGGTTTTCATGGAAAATGATCAATCATGTGGCATTTATGGGATAGGTACCGTAAGGATTTAGATTCATGATGGAGTAGTCCGTGAAAAAGGAGGTGAGATTTGTTCCTCAGCTGAAGAAGAATCTTATTTCTGTTGGAGCTTTGTAGGCGAAGGGATTCAAGGTGACCTTTGAAGATGTTGTAACGAAGGTTACTAAGGGATCTTTGGTGGTGAAGAAGGGAGTCCGCAGTCGGAACTTGTATTATCTGAAGGAGAGCACCGAGATTGGCCAGGTTGCTTCGGCTATTTTAGAGGCGAACATGAGTAGACTTTGGCACTACAGGTTAGGGCATACAGGAGAGAAGTCACTACAGGCGCTGTGCAAGCAGGGGCTATTGAAGGGAGCCAAGAGTGGAAAGATAGAGTTCTGTGAGCATTGTGTACTTAGCAAGAAGACGAATGTGAAGTTCAGGACTGCCATCTATAGGACGAGGGGGCATCCTGGACTACGTGCACACAGACATTTAGGGTCCCACCAAGACTACATCACTTGGTGGTCGATATTGGTTCATTACTTTTGTAGATGACTATTCTAGGCATTGTTGGGTGTACACCATGACGAAGAAGATCGAAATCCTAGATATATTTGTGGAGTGGAGGAAGAGATTAGAACTGCAGACTGGGAGAAAGATCAAGATGCTGCGATCCGACAACGGTGGTGAGTATACTTCTGACCTCTTTCAGCAGCTATGCCGAGACAAGGGCATAGAGAGGTACTTCATAGTTAGTCATACACCGTAGCAGAATGGGGTGGCAAAGAGGCTGAATCGGTCTTTACTAGAGAAGGTCTGATGCTTATTGTCGCAAAGTGGTTTGGAGAAGATCTTTTGGGCTGAGGCACTTTCATATGCGAGCCACCTCACTAATAGGCTGCCTTCATCTGCGATTGAGGGGAAAACCCCTATGGAGATGTGGTTGGGAGAGACAGCACATGACTATGATCAGCTCAAGGTATTTGGATGCCCTAAATTTTATCATGTGAGAACAGATGAATTGGAACCTCGAGCTAGGAAGGCCATATTTGTAGGATTCAAGCGTGGTGTCAAGGGATACAAGCTATGTGATCCAGTTGATAGGAAGATTATGCTGAGTAGGGACGTCACGTTCGATGGGGCTTCTATCTTGAAGCTTCCTAGCTCTCATCAGGTGGAGAGCAACCCGACTGAGGAGATATCGCAGGTGGTGAAAATTGATGCAGCTTCACATTGTTCAGATTGTATAGTATCCATTAGAGTACCGACTGAGGTGATGTCAGGCGAGCATGACGGTGACACGGAGGATACGGGTCAGATATATAGGATCAGGGACCGACGGCTCAGGTTTAGGATTCTACTGCGGTTCGGAGACAGAGGAGAGACATACGGATACCAACATGGTATGCCGACACAGTTGCGTATGCACTTCCGGTGGAGAGTATCGATGAGATGGTGCCTACTACATTCAGAGAGGCCGAGCAGAGTTCAGAGACTGATTCGTGACAGGTGGCTATGTAGGAGGAGATGAAGTATCTTCACAAGAATGATATGTGGGAGCTTGTTGAGCTTCCAAAGGGGCGAAAGGTAATTGGTTGCAAGTGTGTATACACGAAGGAGGGTATTGAGGACACTCCATTGATGTTCAAAGATAGATTGTTTATGAAGGGCTATGCACAGGAGGAAGGTATTGACTATAATGAGGTTTTCTCTCCGGTGGTGAAGCACTCTTCGATTCGGATTTTGCTAGCTTTGGTGGCACAATATGGTTTGGAGTTAGATCAGTTGGATGTGAAGACGGCATTTCTTCATGGTGATCTTGATGAAGAAATATATATGACTCAGCCATTGGGATTCCGAGCTGCAAGGAAAGAAAAATTAGTTTACAGATTGAAGAAATCGCTATACGATTTGAAGTAGTCTCCTCGACAGTGGTATAGGTGATTGGTCTACATTCTCACCACTTTTATCTGCATCAAGCTTGATACTTATGCTCATGGGAGTTGGTGCATACTTAGAGTTTTCCAATCCGAACTTCTTCACTAATTCTCTAGCATATTTGCTTTGTGAAACAAATATCCCATTCTTAGTTTGCTTGACTTGGAGACCGAGAAAGAAAGTGAGCTCTCCCATCATGCTCGTCTCAAAATGATCTTGCATAACTTTAAAAAATTCCTTGCATAAAGTTTCATTAGTGGCACCAAAAATGATATCATCAACATATATTTGAACTAAGATAAAATCATTTTTCTTTTTTCTCACAAAAAGTGTACTATCAATTTTTCCTTTAGAAAAACCATTTTCAAGAAGAAAACTAGAGAGGCGAGCATACCAAACTCTAGGAGCTTGTTTTAACCCATATAAATCTTTTTAAACCCGATAAACATGATTAGGAAATGAATGATTCATAAAACCGGGGGGTTGCTCAACATATACTTCCTCCTCTATAAAACCATTTAAAAAAGCACTTTTCACATCCATTTGAAATGATTTAAAATCTTTAAAACTAATAAATGGTAAAAACATTCTAATAGATTCCAACCTTGTAACTGGTGCAAATGTTTTATCATAGTCTATGCCCTTCTCTTGATTGTATCCTTGGGCAACCAAACGAGTTTTATTTCTAGTCACAATGCCATGTTCATCAAGTTTGTTTCTAAAGACCCATTTAGTTCCAATAACATGAACATTGTTAGGTTTAGGAACTAATTTCCAAACATTATTTCTTTGAAATTTGTTTTAGTTCATCATGCATTGCTAAAACACAAAACTCATCTTTTAAAGCATCATTAATCTTTTTAGGTTTCATATGAGATAAGAAAGCTACATTACCACACTCACTCAAAGCTTTTGAGCGAGTTAGAACTCGTTGTGAAGGACTCCCTAAAATTTGCTTCTTTAGATGATCTGGTGCGAATTTCCATGCTTTGGGGAGTTCTTCTTCATTTTCTATGTTGTTGCTTTCCCCATCCTTTTGTGCATCTATTGAGGGTGTTTCATTTAATTGCAAGTGTTCCAATCCTCTCTCAATATCATCATCATCATTCCTAGGCAAACCATCTTGCAAACCAATATTAGTCTCATCAAAAGTAACGTTTATAGATTTTTCAACAACAAGTGTTCGTTTGTTGAAGACTCTATAAGCCTTACTTCTAAGTGCATATCCTAAAAAAATACCAACATCAATTTTTGAATCAAATTTATCATGGTGATATTTAGTGTTCAATATAAAACATTTACAACTAAAAATACGAAAATATCCAATAAATGGGTTTTGCAAAAAAATAGTCCATAAGGAGTTTTCTTGAGTTTTGGCCTAATTAAAACACGATTCAAAATGTGGCAAGCCGTATTGACGGCTTCCGCCCAAAAATACTTAGGTAAATCAAAAGCATTAATCATAGTTCGTGCCATCTCTTGTATGGTACGATTTTTTCATTCAACAACATCATTTTGTTGTGGTGTTCTTGGAGCGGCAAATGCATGAGTTATACCACGATGTGCACAAAAATTATTAAAAAAATTATTTTGAAATTTACCACCATGAGCACTTCTAATTTACGTTCAACTCTTTTTCATTTTCAATTCTTTTTACAAAATTTGAAAATTCTTCAAAGCATTCATCTTTACTAGTAAGAAAGATTGTCCATGTAAAACGTGAGAAATCATCAATGATAATAAAAACATAATGTTTACCTCCTAGAGAGGTAACACGCATAGGACCAAAGAGATCAAGATGTAGAAATTGCAAGGGTTTAGAAGTTGATACCTCATTAATGGATTTGAAGATAGACTTGGTTTGTTTACCTTTAGCGCAATCCTCACAAGCAGTATCTTTAATGAAATGCAAGTTTGGTAACCCTTTTACTAGATTCTTCTTGGATAGCTTGGATATTAACTCCATGTTGGCATGACCAAGCATTTTATGCCAAATCCAATGATTTTCATCTACCGCCGCAAGGCATTTCACATCTTGATTTACTAGTTCATTCATCTAAAAAATGTATACATTATACTTTCTATTAGCAACAAAAATAATTTTATCATTTATGCTAACAATGCACTTATCCGGTTTGAAAGAAATATCAAAGCCTTTGTCACTCAATTGGCTAATACTAATAAGGTTATGATTTAAGCCCTTAACTAAATAAACATCCTCAATTACGGGAGAAGGTGTCTTACTAATACTTTCAATATCTATAATTTTACCTTTCTTACCGCCACCGAAGGAGACGTTACCTCCTTCAATCCTTGATAGGGTTGCAAATAGCTCTTTGTTGCCCGTCATATGATGTGAACAACCACTATCAAAGTACAACATCTCTCTATGTCGTGTTCGTGATGTTTCCTACATAAGATGAAGACGTAGAAACTTTACGTACCCAAATCTTGGGTCCTTGGGTGTTAGTATACTTGATACCTTTGGGTACCCATGTCATTCCATAATAATCAATGTTATTTTTAAACCTACAATGAGTGGAGATATGACCATGTTTCATGCAATATGTGCACACAAATTTTTTCTTGTGTGTAGAAGCATAAGATTTATGAAACCATTTTCTTTCAACATGATGATGACTAGAGTATGCATGAGTGGGTTTAATTCTACTATTTTTAATTTCTAGCCTTCCAATTTTAGATCTCAATTGTTTGTTTTTAAAATCAAGATCTCCTATCAATTCATCTTTTGAAGCAAGAGAAGATTGTAGTTGCTTAAGTTTGGAATCACAAGAAGCATGCAATTTTTTAAAAGAAGAGTATTCTTTAGCCATTCTTTTAAACTCACTATTCAATTCTTCTAATGCGGTTTCTAGTTCACATTGCATATAGAAGAATTCACTTTCGGCATCGGATATTACCTCTTCTTCATGAGCCATAAAGCAAATATTTGGATCATGAAGAGCAATCTTGGCCCCTTCTTCATCGCTATCCGAATCGTTTGGTTTGGATTCATCCCAACCGGCATACATGGCTTTCTTCTTCTTGTATTTCAAATATTTCTCCTTGAGGTTAGGGCAATCTTTGGCAAGATGACCCGGTTTATTGCATTCAAAATATTTTCCTACACGTGAAGAAAACTTGTTGTTAGATCGGTTTTTAAAATTCTTATTCATCTTTATTAGTCTTGATATTCTTCTAGAGAGATGAGTCACTTCTCTAGAAACATCGACTTCACTATCCGAGGAGGAGGAGTCATCAATGGCTCCTTTGAACGCAATGGTCTTCATCTTTTGGGATGGCTCCTCAATCGCCCTGGGGGCACTTCCTCATTCTCCTTCTCTTTAATCTTCTTCTCATGGACTTTAAGTTTGCCAATGAGACCATCGAGAGCTAGTGTAGTGAGATCATGAGCTTTCTCTATTGCCGTAGCTTTGGGTTCCCAAACCGGCGTCAAGGAGCGAAGAATCTTGTAGTTCATCTCTTGGCTCGTCAACACTTTATCAAGACCATGCAATTCATTGATAATGTTAGTAAAACGAGAAAACATGGTATCAATGGATTCATTAGGAAGCATTTTAAACAATTCATAGTCATGCATAAGCCCGCTAATTTTGGACTCCTTAACTTGGGGGTTCCTTCATGTGTAATGCATAATTTCTCCTAAATTTCATGTGTGGTTGCATACGTGGAGACCCTATTGTACTCATTAGGTGTGAGATCACAAATTAAGGCATTCATGGCCTTTACATTAAGATTGGCTTGGAGTCTCTCACCATCGGTTATAGTACTCTTAGGCTTTTCTACATATTTCTTTTCTTTGATGTCCAAGATGTCAAGATCAATGCAACGAAGATAAATCCTCATTCTAGCTTTCCAATAGGCAAAATTGCTACCGGTGAAAAGCGGGGGTCTAGTGGTGGATTGTCCTTCAAGCATATGCACATTCAATGAAGCCTCCGTTGGATCTTTCCTCTAAGGTGGTTAGACCAAAAATAAATATAGAGACCAAGCTCTGATACCAATTGTTGGACCCTAGAGTGGGGTGAATAGGGTAATAAGGCAATAATTGTGCAATAAAAATTATGACAAGCAATACACCACAAGATTAAAAGTTAAAACAAATAAGAGAGGATAAGAAATAGTTATCCAAGTGACGCGCGATGTGTTCACGAGGTTCGTTCCTCTGGCCTACGTCCCCACTCCCCACACTCGAGGAGAAATCCACTACACGACTAGTTTGGAAGCCGAATCTTCTTCTACACAATGATCTCCACGAGATCTCACAACCTCACAATCGATCTCCATGAGATCAAGCTCGTAACAGTAGTAATCGAAGGAAAAACTCTCTCTTTACAGTAGCCTTATGGCAAGAAGAGAGATTGCAATTGAAGTTAGGGATGTGAACTTAGAAACAACGAAGAACAAAAATGAAAGTTTAAGCTCTTTTGAAAACAACAAACTAAACACAAGAGATTTTTCAATAAGCTTAAGTAATCAGTAGGTGGGGAGTATGAGGGTTTATATAAGGAAAGAAAACAGCAGCCAAAACCCCCAACCAAATCTCTCAAAATCCTAGAAATCAGATTTTCGGATTCTGTACAAAAAGAGTCGTTAGGCTTATCGGCGGTCGACCGTGAGAATTGCGCGGTCGACCGCGCAGGTTTTCAAAGCATGAAGAAAGTTTCTATTTTGTCTACGGTCGACCGTGACAGTCGACCGTGGGCAGCTTCAAAAGTTTCTGTAATCAGTTCGGTCGACTGTGGCGGTCGACCGCAGGAAGTCCAGAGCCTCTGTAATTGATTTGGTCGACCACCACAGTCGACCACATTACTTAACTGCTGGCTCTAGATCTGAATCCTAGCGCGGTCGACTACGAACTGATACAAGCTGATATTTGTTAAAAACCAGATTTTGACACTTTGAAAAATTTGTAAAAACTCTCAAATAATTTCTAAAATTTGTAGAACTTTGTAAAATGTTTTTAATCATAGAAACAAACTGTTTTGAAAAGGGATTTGCAAAAAGATCCTCATATTTGTGAAAATACATGTTTTGACAAAATCATCAAAAATATGAGTATGAAAATGTGTGTTTGATATCCCAATAGCTTCAAATAAAATCTACAACTACTTGCCTACATTTTAGCACTAGAGAGAAAATAAAAATAGCAAATATCTCTCACATAGAAATACATTTCTTGAGTCTGGATATTGCTTGTCCATATTCCATCCAATCCTCCATTTATAGGTACTAACAAGCTTGATATTTATAAATATCACTCAACAAGCAATTAGTACCGATAATGATGGTTGTAAATCATCATCAAAACATAAGTGCTAACAAAAGTGACAAAATAGTTGGCCCTACCAAGAGATGTGTTCTTGGAAGGTGTAAAACCCCGTAGAATTTAATGAATGAGTTTTTATTGTGAAATATATGTTTATATCATAGAGGAGTATGATAACAAGTGTTTGGGGATCAAACAAGTGTATTTATGTGAGAGAAATCAAGTGATAAAGACCAGCACACGAAACAACCAGCACAACTAAAATTGTCATTGTGCGGTCGACCGTGGTGGGCGCGACGGTCGACCGCATGTCGGCCAGTTTTGTTTTCCCAGTCCGGTTTGATTTGGGTTTTGGGTCGGGTTTGTGGGTTCATATATATATTATTTTATTCGTGAGAGCCTCTTCTTCATCACAGTAAACCCTAGCAGCCTGCTCCCCCTCTTGCAAACCCTAGCTCTTCTTTTGGGTGAATTTTGGTGAGTTTTGGGAGTTTAAGCGAGATCCAGCGGCGTTCAGCGGAGGAGAACCTTCGTACGGCGTTCTTTTCAGTAGTTCTTCACCCCTCAGGCGAGTTTCATCTCGCCCAATCCTACACCTAGTTTTCTAAACGTTTTTAACAATGTTTTCTTGTGTTTTGTGAGCCTAACATGCTAGTTTATATATAAATATAGATCTTGTTATTGTATATTGCAAAGAGAACAAGTTTTTAGTCAATAAGATCACCCACGAATTTATAAATGTAGATTTAGATCTGAATATATATTAAAACAAGAGTTTTGAAAGAAAGATATTTGTTTTTGAAGGTTTTGACATGTTTATGTGCATTTAAATAGGTATTGATTTGTTTATAGTGATTAAACTGGTTCTTAATATGCTAAATCACGTATAGGGATTGTTAGTGCACATACATGTCACACACAAAGTTTTAAAAATCAAATCCACGTAGAACAAAAACGAGAAAATAGTTTCTGCTTTTGCGTCGTCGACCGCAGTGGGCGTGGCGATCGACCGCGTAGCGTGCATGAGTCAAGTATGAGTTTCTGGTTTGATCGTGGTCGACCGTGCTGGGCACGGCGGTCGACCGCTGGGAGCACAGAAGAACAGGAAGTTCCTGCTCTTTGTGCGGTCAACCGTGGTGGGCACGGCGGTCGACCGCTGAGGATTTTTCCTATGTTGTTTTGTTGTGCATAGGTTGTGTTACTGGCGAGATTTCTAGGTTATTTGGGATTGTTATACACTAGGATTTGTGTACATGAGTTGACTACAGACATGGGTCTTAGATTTATTCATCGGGGTATGAGGGTGAACAATATTTATGTTGGTTTTGACATCATTTACTTGTTAAAGTCCTCGTGCTGGACTATAAGCTACTGAAGTCCTTGTGTCGGACTATAAACTATGAAAGTCCTCATGTTGGACTATAAGCTACTGAAGTCCTTGTGTCGGACTATAAACTATGAAAGTCATCGTGTTGGACTATAAGCTACTGAAGTCCTTGTGTTGGACTATAATTTACTACGGTCCTCGTGTTGGACTTTAAACTATTATAGGATTACATATTGTGACATATGACAGATCACTGATGGTATGGTTGGAGATGGAGTTATTACTCCACGTTGTAGTTTGGATTTGACATTTAGCTATTTACAATATGAGCTTATGGGATTGTTGAGTTACCCACGCACATGTTGTAAATTCCTAAATATCAAACTCCCATATCATTTCAGAGTTGATGATTGATTATCTATATGTATTAATAGCTATTTTCTATCCTACTAGCCCTTCCCCTTGGGGTTGGTTGAGATGTTACTCGCTAGTGCTTTGACGCTCGTTGTTTCCCTACTTTTAGTAACTAGCCAGGTGCACGGAGAGCCGTAGCTTGATGGAGTTTCTCTAGTTACTATTTATAGATATTTTATTAGCAGTTTATTGTTAGGACTCCACGATGATTTTTTTTATGAACATTGAGATGTTATTTCTAGCTTTGTAAAGGCGAGGTGCCTTAATGTCATTTCATTTGATTTTCTATGTCAAGACATTTGTATTCAGCTCAGAGATTGTTCCTTTCTCAGAGATTTATTTATTCATGTCAGTGGTGGTTATTTCCTTCATAGTATCTATTGTTTAATATTTCTTCTGTATATTCTCTTTTGCCTGTTTTGTACCTACACCTGTTGTTGATTCCACTAGATAGATATTTATTGTGATGGTAAAACATGTTATTGCACGGTATAGTGCATAGCAGGTTTGACATTCTTGATTTCACCTCGAACTGCAACCTTGTTGAAACTAGGGGCGTCACAGAAGGGCCCCAAACATCTATGTGAATATAATCTAATATACTTTGGGTGTTGTGAATAGCGATGCCGAACTTCACTCTAGTCTTCTTCCCAAGTACACAATGCTCACACAGCTCCATCTTGCAGGTTTTAGCACATTTCAATAGCCCATGTTTCGCCAATGACTGCAGGGACTTATCACCTGTGTGTCCAAACCTCATGTGCTATAAAGTGGTAGTATCATTCTCTATAGTGATAGAAGCCACCAGACCCCCTATATCTGTCTTACCCTTCAAGTAATATAGGTTGTTTTCCCTGACACCTCGTATCACCACCATAGAACCCTTCATGACCTTCACTGTAGCATCCTCTAAGATCACCCGATATCCTGCTGCCTCCAAAGTCCCAAGAGAAATGATGTTCTTCGTCAACTGCGGCACGAACCTCACTTCTTTCAACTCCCTAACAACTCCGTTATGCATCCTGATCCGGACTGAACCAATACCACCAATAGGGCATGCGTGGTCATTACCCAAAAGCACGACATCCCCTCTTTCCAGCTCCTCAAAGCTGGAGAACCAATCCCTTCTAGGGCATATGTGATATGTAGCTCCCGAATCCATCATCCACTCCGTGGAGTTGGCATAGCAAACCGACGGTAGTGCAGGGCACAAATAGACTAAAGAATCTGAATCTGAATGCTTACCAATAGTTTTTGTAACATTCACTTCTGAAGCTTGTACATCTTTCCCCTTATTCTTTCTGGATTTGTCCTTTAACTTTGGGCAGTCGTTCTTCCAATATCCCTCTTCTTTACAAAAACGATATTGATTTCTACCAATACTCTTATGGCCACCTCTATTCTTTGATTTTGAGCGATTGAACTAGCGAGGGTTTGGACTACGGCTTCGAACTGCTAATGCATCTCCCAATACCTTCTTGGAAGGTTCACCATCACTCTTCCTCAATTCATAATTCATCAATACTGAGGTCACCTCCTTATAAGTTCTTCCATTGATCATAGTGAGAACGAACATACTATAATCATCTTCCGGCAACGAACACAAAAGTAGCATTGTCTTGTCTTCATCCTCAACCATGATGTCCACATTGGTCATATCTGAAAGTAGCTTCGTAAAGTTATTTACATGCTCCCTAATGGAAACTTCCCTCTTCATCTTGAACTGGTAAAACCTCTTCTTCAAGTGAAGCTGATTCTTAATGCTCTTAGTAAGATACTTTTCATTGAGCGTTTTCCATAATCTCTTCGCCGACATCTCGTTCATCACATCATAAATAAGATCCGGCGTCAAGCATAACCGAATAACTCCATAATACCTACTATTCATCTTTTTCCAAACCTTGTCCTCCATGTCTTCAGGTTTCTCTTGTAACTCAAGAGTCTCCTCCAAATTCTTTGCATCCAATGCATCCATCACCTGGCACCTCCACAATCCGAAATTGATCTTGCCATTGAACTTCGAAACATTAATCTTTGTATTATTGAAGCTCAGACTCTGTATCGTCTTCGTAAGAGATGAACCTGATGTGCTTGCCTCAACCATGTTGTAGATCTAACTCTTCAAATAGGAATCCTTCAACGAATCCTTCAAACAAGCTCCAAGCCAAACCTGTAGCTCTGATACCACTTGTTGTGCACAGCGGATGCTCGAAAGCCAAATAGTGCACGAACAAGAACGAGTAAGATCACAACCAAACACAAGCACAAATCACAATCACATCAAGACAAACCAATTTACGTGGTTCGACAAGTTGCCTACGTCCACGGGGCAAGGAGGGGGGAGTTCTTACTATTAGAAATTAAGAGAATATAAATAGGGTTACAAAACTCACCAATAAAACCTTAAACAAACTCTTAAGATCTCTCACAAATCCTCCCACAAAGGCTGCACAATTCTCTCTCAAAAGATGCTAAAAATGTCCTTGCATAACCCTAAAAGTCAACTTATTCATATTTATATCAAACCCAAAAAGAATGCAAACATGAATCCTAACTCAGCTTGAAATTACCCGTAAGTCGACTTAACATTGGTCACAAGTCGACGTACTATAAGTCGACTTAAACAGGGTTGACAAGTCGACTTGACCGAGAGCAAAACAGCAACTGGAGGGAAGTTCGTAAGTCGACTCATGCACGAGCACAAGTCGACTTGTCATAAGTCGACTTATGCATGTGCATGAGTCGACTTATGACAAAAAATTCAGTTTTTCTGCCTTTTCTTGAGTTCTCCTCATAGCTCTCCAATCTCATGACATTTTTAGTCATTTCTAAAGTGATAATGAATCATAATCCACACGTTTAGGTAGAGCTCTACAGTTGGAAACATATTATAATACATTAATTTTATCAAACATTCTGAATTATATATTTGTTTGGATTACAAGTATATTATAAACTAAAACTGTCAAACATGCCTTAAGTATAGAGGTGAAGTACAATCTGTTTAAGTGGATAGCAGTCATTGCCCTCTTACTTCTTCTCTATTCATTTTTCTTTGAGAAAAAATTAGGAGGAAAAAAGTTCTTATACATTTAAGTGGCTTCTATCTCCCCTCTTCATCTGTCGTGCCCCTTCACCTTTGTTATAACCGTTTTAATGATGGAAAATAACCTCTAATCAATGGCAGACAAGTGTCCCACATTATTCATAATCAAGTCAGCACCTCAAGACAATTAGAGGCTCAACACGTTCAACTCGACACGCTGACATCTTGTGAGGACGACTCGAAAGGCATAATATGTCTACAACTCGAAAGGCATTACATGTCCCCCCCAGCTGAGTCGACTACTTAACCACTTCACTCGACCGACTAATCGGCCGACACATTGCGAGGGAGACTTAAAAGGTAGTACTTCCCGACCACCAGATGAGTAGAAATGTGACAAAACGCCTCGAGCCTCTCCTGTGCACTGATGACCAATCACCTCACCATAAATGTCATTAAATGCATTATGGGTACCATCATTCCTCTGCCTCCAATAGTATTTATGTCATATCGGACCACGTCGGCACAACACACCCCTTGTCATTTTGCATTAAACACCGAAGTGACCTCTTCTCCACTCATCGACCGGCACCTGTAAAGTTGAAGCTGACTTAGCCGCCAGCCCATGCCCAGCTGATACCCTCCTTCTACTACTATAAAAGGAGACACCATTTTCCATTACCGGGTAAGCTTTCTCCACCATTCTATAAACTTAAGAACAACTACAGTTCCTTTTATTTCTCCACACAAGCCACCCACTGACTTGATCGTCGGAGGTACAACTAGGGAATCACGTCCCGCCCTCTTTCGATTTGTTACTTGTGCAGGGAAGTACATCTTGCCCAAAGACCAGATATTTGGAGAGTTAGAGGACCTCCGTCAACTTAATCTACTTTTATTTGACTGTGTGATTCCATACATCAACAGTTTGGTGCCCACCGTGGGCCCCTTCTTTCTTTTCCAAAGAAATCATGTCTGATTCTGGGCACATGCCTAATCAACTTATCCCCGAAGATCCACAGCCAAATTATGTCACGCGGGCTCACCTTGAGAAATCCACCTAGCAGATTACACAAGTCTTTTTATAGTAATTCGATGCTTTCACTGCTGATCTCCTCCAACGGATCGCTCCTCCTTAGCCCGCTCACTCTGTTGCCTCCTTAGCTCGCTCCGTTGAACTTGATCTACAAGTTCTTAAATACAAAGACACCAATTTTGGAGTGAACCCGTCGTGTTTTGACCCTTTATTGAGCCGTGCAAAAAGTTCTATTCATTCGAAACCGTTAAAATTACGACGAGTGGATGAAATATCAAAACACGACGGGTTCACCCCAAAATTGGTGTGTTTGGGTTTAAGAACGTGTAGATCAAGTTCAACGGAGCGGATCGAAAAAAAATTAGGGAATGATGTAATTTTAGGCCGGGTCCTTAGGTGGGAATCTAAGGTGTCACCTTGGAATCACTTTTCCATAT
>BQKN01055529.1:61090-85946 GCA_022839385.1 Asparagus kiusianus | reverse complement strand
ATGAACGAGAGGTCCACAAATTGAACGATCAAACCTTTAAACAGTTAGGATCGTCTCAAAATTCTCACTTGGTCAAACCTTACTACAGTTAGGACCATAATCAAGATTCCCTTTCGATTCATTTCACGAACGAGAGGTCTACTTTTGAATTGAACAATCAAACCTTATGACAGTCAGGATTATTCAAACTAGTCCAGATTCTCTAAGTAGAAATCCCACTTTGAGTTTCTTTTGCATCAGGAGATAGAATATAAAATTCCTAATCTCTGATTCTGGGTTTATCTCTACCAACAAACAAGAGACCAGGAGATAGAATATAAAATTCTTCCTCTCCATCATTGGGTTCATCTCTACCAACAAACAAGAGACCAGGAGATAGAATATAAAATTCTTCCTCTCCATCATCGGGTTCATCTCTACCAACAAAAAAAAGACCAGAATACTCCAATAGGTATACGAGTCTAAACTATTTTCATAATCTCAACAGGAAGTTTCTGGAGAATATCACTCAGAATATTCTTAAGAATAACCTGAATACTCCATTGGGTACACGAGTATAAACTGTTTTCCCTAACTCCAAAGAGTATACGAGTATAAACTGCTTCTTCATGTAACTCCGAAGAGTATAAGAGTATAAACTTCTTCTCCTTTTCCTCCGACGGGTATACGAGGTTAAACTACTTCCCTTATTTTTAATAACGAGAAGTTTCTAGAGAATATTACTCCTAATATTCTTAAAGATAACCCAACAATGTGGCCGAATATAATTGGATTTAGATTCGCCAAAGAGCTGGGGGTGGAATACATCAATTCATTCAATGGAAAGTTCCTGGAGAATACTACACATGGTATTTTTTAAGGATAACCCAAAACCGATTAATTATTCAAGGTGAAAACTAATCATCAGAATAACTTATTCTTAATCATGATTAAGAACTTCCCACTGTGGCTATTTAATCATTTCCAAGATGATTAAAACCTTTCTACAGTGACTTTCGAAACACTCTTTCGTTGGGATGAGATTTAACGACTTCATCGGTCAATCTTCCCTTACGAAACTCCCACGGAGTAATTGTGGAGCACTTAATGATTCACGGTTCTCCACCATAAAATCCCTCACTGATCAAATTAATTGACGGTGGGTCTACTAAAATTCTTCACGATTGAATCCATTCAAACCCCCACTGTGCCTAAACCTTTAACACTCCCACTGTTGAAGTCCTGACACGACATCTAAAATTTCAATCAGCTGATCCATAGCGATTATCAAACCCTTTCGTGTTAAGTCCTTATCGCTTGACACCAAAAACTCCCACCAGGTGTTGTGTACAAGTTAACATTCCCATCGTTATTTGTACCTCGCTCCCACTTCTTATTTGGTCAAACCTTCCTACAGTTAGGACCAAAGCCAAAATCCCCTCTTGATTCCTTCCATGAACGAGAGGTCCACAAATTGAAAGATCAAACCTTTAAACAGTTAGGATTATCTCAAATTCCCATTTGGTCAAACCTTTAAACAGTTAGAACCAAAACCAAAATCCCCTCTCGATTCGTTCCATGAATGAGAGGTCCACAAATTGAACGGTCAAACCTTTAAACAGTTAGGATCATCTCACTGCCCATTTGGTCAAACCTTTAAACAGTTAGGACCAAAGCCAAAATCCCCTCTCGATTCCTTCAATGAACGAGAGGTCCATAAATCGAGCGATCAAACCTTCCTATAGTTAGGATCACCTCAAAACTCCTACTTGGTCAAATCTTACTACAGTTAGGACCACAGCCAAAATCTCCTTTCGATTCATTTTGTGAACAAAAGGTCTAACTTTGAATTGGATAATCAAATCTTATGACAGTTAGGATTATTCAAACCAACCCAGATTCTCTAAGTGGAGATCCCACTTCGAGTTTCCTTTGCACCAAGAGATAGAATATAAAATTGTTCCTCTCCGATTTTGGGTTCATCTCTACCAACAAAAAAAAAGACCAGGAGATAGAATATAAAATTCTTCCTCTCCATCATCAGGTTCATCTCTACCAACAAAAAGGAGACTAGGAGATAAAATATAAAATTCTTCCTCTCCAGTGTCAAGTTCATCTTTCCACCAAAAAGACGTAACCCATCAACATTTCCAAATCCATGTTTGATGCATGGGGGACTCTATCTCGATCCCTTATTAGAGATAAGCATATGCCTAATACGCGTTACCGGGTGGTCCATTCCCGTGAAAACGAACAAGTCTATGTATTCAACATCATAGCACCAAGTCTAAGAGAGTTTATTCTCTTAGCATAACGTTACATGCAGAACGGACTTAAACAATCTACATGCTAGCCTAATTCAAACGGTCGGTAAAGGCTTTTCAAACCTGTTGAGGGCTGAGGGTTTGCCAAAAATCCTATAAATGCGATAATCACTGACGCACCAGCTTTATTAGTTGGTCTCGTGACTTGAGTATCTGACAAACTTAGGATAAAATTCATATCTGCAGATGAACCGACCTGAATAATTGGTCCTGCAGCCTTAACACTCAAGACTGCTATGCTCTAACGTTTTAAGAGTTTAAACTGTATAGACTCCAGTAAACACACGAGGATAAACTGTGTTAACGCCTGCCAACGCGTCAATGATTTTTGCCAAAATAAGGCTAAGGAAAAAAGTCCAATGGATGATCTCAGGGGATTCAATTGCAATCCAGATATGAATTCTTAATGAAGAAAATCAGTTCAATATCAGTTCAACAACAAGAGCTAATTCACAAATCAAAACATCAGTTTCAGTTCAAGACTTTGACAACGGTCAAGCGATAAACTTAGCACCGGAAGAATTTTAGCTATTCTACAAAGCACTGAGTAGACTAAAAGATGAAGAAGTCAACGAATTAATGGCCAGATGTATCATATCCAAAGTATTCCAGCCTCTTTTATAAAAGAATGAGGCTAAAATACTTTGGAGGGGGTATCTGTAGGCATAAAAAATTGCCTATAGGTTCTCGCATATAGCTCGAGATGAAAAAAAGACGATGAATGTTACTATCCGAGTCAAAGAAGATTATCTGAAATTGTAGAGAAGCTAAAAAGCACACGAAATAAGTCGGCGAAGCGTACGAGTCTGTGAAACATGCTAAACGATAAAGGAAAAACTCAACCAGGAGTTGTGCTTTATCCACAAAGGGTGAAGTACCATGTGTGTCTCATCTACTCTATGAGTATCTTGTCTATGGAAAGTTGTATATCTCTTCATGAGCTTTCTAATGCATCTTGTATTATCTCATTCCGAGATCGGACGAGAGAGTTAGAGCCAAAATACCCAAGACAACACAAACTGTCTCAGAAGTACGAGATAGATTTCACTGTCTCGGAATGCGAGACAGTTATGACTGTCTCGCACCAAATCTGAAGAAGGTTAAAAGACAAAAGTTATAGATATCTTCATCAGTTTTTCAACTCATCTTGGATCATCTCATTCCGATATCGGACGAGGGAGTTAGAGCCAAAATACCCGAGATAACATAAACTGTCTCGGAAGTGCGAGACAGACTTCATTGTCTTGGAATGCGAGACAGTCATGACTGTCTCGCACCAAATATGAAGAAAGTCAAAAGACAAAAGTTGTAGATCTCTTCGTTATCTTTCGAATGCATCTTGAATCATCTCATTCTGATATCGGACAAGGGAGTTAGAGCTAAAATATCCGAGATAACACAAACTGTCTCGGAAGTGCGAGACAGACTTCACTGTCTCGGAATATGAGACAGTCATGACTGTCTCGCACTAAATATGAAGAAGGTCAAAAGACAAAAGTTGTAGATCTCTTCATTATCTTTCCAACGCATTTTGGATCATCTCATTTCGATATCAGACGAGGGAGTTAGAGCCAAAATATCCGAGACAGTACAAACTATCTCGGAAGTGCGAGACAGACTTCACTGTCTCGGCCATAGAGTTGGTTACAAACAACACGTTTTTTGACGGTTTTTTAACTTTATAACTACTTGAGATCAATCATAAACGTAGAGAGATGTTTACAAACCGAAAAGAGACCCACTAACATCATAAAAGGATGGTATTTAGGTTGTGGGACAATGGTGACAAAAGGGGGGCTGATCATAGAGCATTTATCGAGCACTTGAGAGAGCAATCCAGAGCAGAAAGAGAGCAGACTTGAGTTATTGGTGTGATTCCTTGAGATTTGAGCTTTGACTTGATCTTAAGAAGAACGACTATCTTACTTTGATAAGATATTTGTTTCAAATTCTCACTTCGATAAACGAAGGAAGAATCATTAAGCCCCCCTTCACGATCTGTGATTTGGCGGTCTACGAGTCAAAGCACTCCCGGCACAGGCAAAGTCCCACAAAACAAGAATCGATAGACGATTTTTGTGTTGTTTTCTCAAGAGTTGTAATTTTTATTTTGTTGTGTAATAGAAGTCTTACAAAAAGACTATTTCTTTCGAATTTGTTATAATCGATTGAAGATATAATGAATTCCACGACAAAACAAACTTTTGATGAAAACACTTATCATGTGAACCCTAGGCGAGATTGGTTTGCATCGTTTGAGAGACTCGATAGAGGTGTTGTTATCATGGGAAATGATCAATCTTGTGGTATTTATAGGATAGGTACCGTGCGGATTCGGATGCACGTGATACGGGTGTATCTTCTCTTCGGAACTTAGCAATCCTCATGGGAGGTTGAGGATAGATGATTCTCATATTAGCATGAGAATAGAGGTGTCAAACAGTATAAGGGAACACAGGAGAAAGCGTGGAACGAGACAACGAGCAGAAGAATCGAAGTACCCAGTTTTCAGCTTGTGAGTCGACTCATGACTGTCATGAGTCGACTCATCAGGTTGAGTCGACTCATGACTGTCATGAGTAGACTCATTGCTGGTTGTTAAGATTTGTCCAGTTTCTGTCGAGTCGACTCATCACAGTCATGAGTCAACTCATCGAGGGTTTCCTGGTTCGTTTATGATTCTGTTCACACGAATTCCTGTTGGTTTTGGGTCTGGTTATTTACCAAACTACCATCCACGTTTGTACACCTATATAAGGGATTGTTTTAGGGTTTCTAAACAATCAGAGAGTTAAATCAAGAGAGATTAACTTGTAATTGAGATTTGGAGAGCTTGTTCTTTAATTCTAGAGTGAGATTGTGAGAGATTGTAAATTGCATACTCATAATCTAGAAAATGTATTTTCCTTCGCCTAAAATCTGAGTTATTCTTGTATTCTTATCAATTTCTCCTCAATCCACTTTTGATAATTCCGTGATCAAAGGTGCTCGCTTGGTAACTCGTATCAAGTTGGTATTAGAGCGATCAGATCCTACGAACGGGGCATCCTATGCATGGTCCTGACTCGATCATAATACAAAAAGCTTGGCGAGATCCATACTTCCTTGGAAGGAGCCCAAGAGTTAAGGAAGGAGAATATGTCTGAAACAGATAACTCAACAAGACTTGATGCCATGGAGAAGCAGATCGAGATGATCGGTTCGACGCTCAAGCAGCTCGTGGGTCTCATTAACAAAGGGGACAAAAGAGAGGAATCTTCTTCAAAGGATAAGAAGAAAATCATCGAGTCTGATGAAGAGAGCGAGAAGTCTGATTCGGACGGGGGAACCGAGGTTGTTAGGGCTGCTGGACATCAAGGGGGTAAAAATAATTACCAAAATTTAAAGATAGATTTCAAAGTGGAGATTCCTGTCTATAATGGCAGTGTCAATGTAGAGAAGCTCGATGATTGGATTGAGCGTATGGAGATGTACTTCACCCTCTACGGATATTCATCTAAGGAGAAGATCGTGTTCGCGACATTGAAGCTTTCAGGACACGAGTTGACGTGGTGGAAATCCTATTGCAAACAGGAGAAGAAGGCAGCGTCGTGGAACAAATTCAAGGAGCTACTCAGGAAACAATTCTATCCGGTGGGGTTCCTTGAGGAGCGTTGGTACAAGTGGTATGGCTTGCGCCAAAGGTTCAATCAGACCGTTCAAGAGTATACGACGGAGTTCCTGCAGCAGACGATGGTTATAAACATCGTAACGGATGAGCACTCCATCTTTATGAAGTACATGGCGGGACTGAATGATTACAATCGTAAGGAGATGAAGCTATTCATGGTCGAGACGATTGCAGAAGCGAGCGTGAAGGCAATAGCCATTGAGGGCAAACAGAAGAAGGGCAACGAAATGAAGAGTGATTCCAAACAGCCGGGAGACAAGTCAAGTAGCTCTCAACATAAGGAAGAGAAGAAGAAGGGTGATTCGGGAAAGGCAGTATTGACATGCAATCACTACAAACAGACAGGGCACGTGGTTGATCGTTGCTGGGATAAGTACCCTCATCTGAAGCCAAAGGGGTTGAAGAAGAAGGAGGAGAAAAAGGCGTACGTGATAGCACAGGGTCCGAAAGAGGTTCCCAGGATGACAGAGCCCAACAACAGCCTCAACCTTATGGCGGGTAAATAGGCCACTAAAGAAGACGACGACCCGAGGGAGCAGCTCTTTGTTCTGAAGTTGCAGATCAAGACTAGCTTGGTGGATGCCATTGTAGACATAGGGAGTCAGAAGAACCTGATATCTGAAGCGTTGGTACAAAAGCTGGGATTGAAGACGGTGAGACATTCGAAGCCCTATCCATTAGGGTGGATTCAGAAGGAAGCGGGGTTGAGTGTGGTGAACCAGTGTACGTTCCGATTTGCACTCCATGAGTCGTATATTGATGAGGTCACATGCGACGTGGTTCTGTTGGATGTTTGCCAGGTTATTTTGGGCAATCCTTACTTATGGGATAGACACGCAGTATATGATCGGCGGGCCTAAATATATACGTTCACCAAAGATGGCACGAAATTTATTTTTCATTCGGCATCTCTTCCGCAGGAGACAAGTTTGGTGACGGTGACTCAGGCTAAGAGGTTGGTGAATGCGGGCAGGAGGTTCGTGTTATCGTTCATTCGGCCTTATGAAGAACAGCTGAGTAGGATATGCTTGTCCACATTGAGCAAGCTTCAGGAGGGAGATCTCGACAGTTTGAAGGCTAAGTATGCGGACTTGTTTTCGAAAATAACGGGACTACCACCACGGTGAGGTGTAGAGCATGAGACTATGTTGACTGGCAAGAGTTCCTTGCCAAACATAGGCCTATACCGCACATCAATACAGGAGTCCGAAGAGATCAAGAAGCAAGTTCAGGAGCTATTGGAGATGGGAGTGATAGTGCAGAGTTGTTCACCTTGCGGGTCGTCGGCGTTATTGGTGCCCAAAAAGGATGGAGGTTGGCGCATGTGCGTGAATTACCGGGCGCTCAACAAGATAATGATCAAGAATCGTTACCCACTACCACGGATCGATGATCTTATGGACCAGTTAGAGGGAGCGAGGTTCTTCACGAAGTTGGATCTGAAGTCTGGCTATCATCAGGTAAGGATTCGGAAGGAAGATACTTGGAAGACGACGTTCAATACCAAACAGGGCCTGTTCGAGTGGTTGGTGATGTCGTTTACGTTATGCAATGCTCCGGCGACTTTTATGAGGCTCATGAATGATTTGTTGCGACCTTTCATAGAGGATTTCGTGATTGTGTACCTTGATGATATTTTGGTGTACAGCATGACCTGGGAGGAGCATTTTGTTCATGTGGAGAAAGTATTTAGAGTGTTGCAGGATGGATAGCTGAATCTCAACGGGAAGAAGAGCGAGTTTGGAAAGGACGAGTTGGTGTATCTCGGCTTTATCGTAGGGAAGGGCCAGAGGAGGATAGATCCAGGTAAGATGGTGGTGATCACGAAGTGGCCGACACCAAAGACAGTGACTGAAGTGAGAAGCTTCATGAGGGCTTGCCAGTATTTGCGCAAGTTCATTCGACATTTTTCGACTTATGCGGCACCGTTACATGGCCTCACAAAGGCTAAGGTTCAGTTCGAGTGGGGAAGGACGCATGAGGAGGCTTTTCAGTTGCTAAAGAGAAAGATCTCGGAGGCACCAGTATTAGCGTTGCCAAATTTGCAGCGGACTTTCGAGGTGGAGACCGACACATCTAGTTATGCGATGGGCGCGGTGTTAATTCAGGATGGGAAGTCGGTGGAATATCATTCTGAGTTGTTTTCGGGTGCTATTGCAAACTACCCGACCTATGATAAGGAGTTCTATGCATTGTATCAAGTGATCAAACATTGGAGGGTGTACTTGTTGGGGAAGGAGGTGGTTGTGCACTCGGACCACAAGCCGTTGGAGTTCTTACATGCCCAGACGAAGCTACAGTAGGCACGGCACATGAAGTGGATGTCGTATTTGATGGCTTTCAACATCATTATTAGGTACAAGAAGGGGGCGACAAATAAGTTGGCCGATATGTTATCTCGTCCGCCGGTAAGGGCTTTATTGGTGGCGACGCGCATTCATCCATTGGTTCCTTTGGAGTATGTACAGCTGTACGTATCCAGTAGAGACTTCGGTAGTGTGTTTGAGCAGGTGAAGGCTGGTCAAAAGGGGGAGTATGCTCTTGGAGAAGATGGCTTGTTGTATCGTGGAACATCACTATGTATTCCGGAGGATGGTGATAGGTTACAATGGATTCGGGAAGCACATACCTCGTGTGTGCAAGGGCATTTTGGAATTCAGAAGACGCTTCTCAATCTACGGTGACATGTGTTTTGGCCGCGGATGCTTGATGATGTGACCAAGTATGTTGGAGGGTGTAAGTTATGATGTATTTCGAAGCCTTCTAACAGAAAGAGGGGATTGTACCTACCACTACCCGTTCCTTCTAGGCCGTGGGAGAGTATATCTATGGACTTTCTAGGAGGATTGCCGACTACCAAGCGTGGGCATGACTATTTGTATGTTGTGGTGGACCAGTTCAGTAAAATGGTGTTTTTGATTCCTTGTAAGAAGACCGTGACAGGAGCGGGTGCAGCACAATTGTTCTTCGAGCATGTGTCAAAGCATTTTGGGTTATCGAGTTCGATCATTTTAGATCGAGACAGCCGGTTTCTCGGGTATTTTTGGGATTCTTTGTGGAGTTTGATGGACACTAGATTAAAGAAGAGCACGGCTTTTCATCCACAAATAGACGGGCAAACGGAGGTAGTCAACCAGACTATGGTGCATATGTTACGGGGGGTATAATTCTAGGCATCCCAAGACTTGGGATGAGAGCTTACCATATTTGCAGTTTGCTTTTAATCGGGCAATTCATGGATCTTCGGGAAAGTCACCGTTTGAGACTTGTTATGGATTCTTACCGCCGAGCCCGTTTGATCTCGTGTTTTCAAGTGAAGCTACGATGGACGGCAAGGAGGGGAATGAAAGACGACGGGCTCAATGATTTCTGGAGAAGATTGCACAGATTCATGCCACGGTTGAAGCACAATTGAAGAAGTCACAAGCAAAATACAAGGCGAAGCATGATCAACATTGGGTTCCTTGTAACTTTAGCGTAAGCGATATGGTGTGGCTAAAATTGAGTAAGAAGAGGCTAAAAGGAGAAGGCAAAAAGTTGAAGCCTATTCGTTATGGTCTGTTTCGGATTCTCGATCAGATTAGTGACAACGCTTTTAGGCTGGATTTGCCGCCTTACTTAGGCATGTATTCGGTGATGAATGCCGAGTACTTGAAGTTGTTTGAGCCTCCATTACTGGATGATGAAGGTGATGACAAGGTGATCTTACCGCATGTTGATGACTTATGGTTTGATAGAGAGGAGCTGCTGAAGGAAGACTGCATTTTGGAGCGAAAGACAACCACGACAAGAAGGGGAATGAAGGAGTCGTTTCTTATTAGACGTCAAGGTCAAGTTCCTAGCAAGGTTAAGTGGTTTAATAAGGAAGGAGGGGATCACGAGTTTCCTCAGCTGAAGTTCTAACTTGAATGGGACTTCAAGTTCTTAAAGAGGGGACACATGATACGGGTGTATCTTCTCTTTGGAACTTAGCAATCCTCATGGGAGCTTGAGGATAGATGATTCTCATGCTAGCATGAGAATAGAGGTATCAAACAGTATAAGGGAATACAGGAGAAAGCGTGGAACGAGACGACGAACAGAAGAATCGAAGTACCCAGTTTTTAGCCTGTGAGTCGACTCATGACTGTCATGAGTCGACTCATTAGGTTGAGTCGACTCATGACTGTCATGAGTCGACTCATCACTGGTTGTTAAGATTTATCCAGTTTCTGTCGAGTCGACTCATCACAGTCATGAGTCGACTCATCGAGGGTTTCCTGGTTCATTTGAGATTCTGTTCACATGAATTCCTGTTGGTTTTGGGTCTGGTTATTTACCAAACTGCCATCCATGTTTGTACACCTATATAAGGGATTGTTTTAGGGTTTCTAAACAATCAGAGTTAAATCAAGAGAGATTAACTTGTAATTGAGATTTGGAGAGCTTGTTCTTCAATTCTAGAGTGAGATTGTGAGAGGTTGTAAATTGCATACTCATAATCTAGAGAAGGTATTTTCCTTCGCCTAAAATCCGAGTTGTTCTTGTATTCTTATCAATTTCTCCTCAACCCACTTTTGATAATTCCGTGATCAAAGGTGCTCGCTCGGTAACTCGTATCAGCACGATGAAGTAGTCCGTGAATTGAAGGAGGTGAGATTTGTTCCTCAGTTGAAGAAGAATCTTATCTCAGTTGGAGCTTTGGAGGCGAAGGGATTCAAGGTGATCTTTGAGGATACTATAGCAAAGGTTACTAAGGGATCTTTAATGGTGATGAAGGGAGTCCGCATTCGGAACTTATATTATCTGAAGAGAAACACCAAGGTTAGCCAGGTTGCTTCAGCTATTTCAGAGATGGACATGAGCAGACTTTTGGCACTATAGGTTAGGGCATATAGGAGAGAAGTCATGCTTCGTGCAAGCAAGGGCTATTGGAAGGAGCTAAGAGTTTAAAAATTAGATTTCTTTGAGCATTGTGTTCTTGGCAAGAAAACAAAGGTAAAGTTCAGGACTGCTATTTATAGGACGAGAGACATCCTGGACTACTGCACACAGATGTTTGGGGTCCCACCAAGACGGCATCACTTGGTGGTCGATATTGATTCGTCACATTTATTAATGACTATTCTAGGCATTGTTGGGTGTACACCATGAAGCATAAGAATGAACTCCTAGATTTGTTTGTGGAGTGAAAGAAGAGATTAGAACTGTAGACTAGGAGAAATATGAAGACGTTGCGATCTGATAACGACGGCGAGTATACTTCAGACCCCTTTCAGCAGCTATGTCGAGATTGGGGCTTAGGGAGGCACTTCATAGTTAGTTATACACCGCAGCAGAATGGGGTGACAGAGATGCTGAATCGATCTTTACTGAAAAAGATCGGATGCTTATTAGCACATAGTGGTTTGGAGAAGATCTTTTGGTTTGATGTACTTTTATATGCGAGCCACCTCATTAATAGGCTGCCTTCATCTATAATTAAGGAGAAACCCCTATGGAGATGTGGTCGGGAGAGACAACACATGACTATGACTAGCTCAAAGTATTTGGTTGCCCTGCATATTATCATGTTAGAATTGATAAGTTGGAACCTCGAGCTAGGAAGGCCATATTTGTAGGATTCAAGCATGGTGTCAAGTGATACAAGCTCTGTGATCTAATTGATAAGAATAATGTGCTGAGTAGGAACATCACATTCGATGAGGCTTCTATCTTGAAGCTTTCCAGCTCTCATCAGGTGGAGAGCGACCCGACAGAGAAAATATCACAGGTGATGGTGATCGATGTAGCTCCACAGTATCCAGATGGTACAGTATCCATTAGAGTGTCGACTGAGGTGACCCTAGGTGAGCACGAAGGTAACACGAAGGATACGGGTACTGATGCGTAGGATCAGGGACCGACGGCTCAGGTTTAAGATTCTATTACGGTTTGGAGACAGAGGAGAGACATACGGGTGCCAGCCCGGTATGCCGACACAGTTGCATATGCACTTCCAGTGGAGAGTATAGATGAGATGGTGCCTACTACATTCAGAGAGGTCGAGTAGAGTTCGGAGGCTGATTCGTGGAAAGTAGCTATGCAGGAGGAGATGGTGTCTCTTCATAAGAACTATACATGGGAGCTTGTTGAGCTTCCAAAGGTGCGGAAGGCGATTGGTTACAAGTGGGTATACACGAAGAAGGAGGGCATGAGGGCACTTCATTAAGGTTGAAAGCTAGGTTGGTTGCGAAGGGATATGAACAGGAGGAAGGTATTGACTATAATGAGGTTTTCTCTCCGGTGGTGAAGCACTCTTTGATTCGGATTTTGCTAGCTTTAGTGGCACAGTATAGATTAGAGTTAGATCAGTTGATGTGAAGACGGTATTTTTTTATGGTGATCTTGATGAAAAAATATATATGACTCAACATTGGGATTCCGAGCTGCAGGGTAAGATAAGTTGGTTTGCAGGTTAAAAAATCGCTATACGGTTTGAAGCAGTCTTCTCGATAGTGGTATAGGCGATTTGATGGTTTTATGCTTGGACATTTATACACTCGGAGCTAGTTTAATCCTTGCGTGTATTTTCACAAGTTGAGATGAGGTACATACATTTATTTGTTACTTTATGTCAATGACATGTTGGTTACCTCTACTTCTAGGTCAGCTGTAGATGAGTTAAAAGTTTAGCTTTCAAATGAGTTTGAGATGAAGGACTTGGGTGAGGCCAAACGCATTTTGGAAATAGAGATCGGCAGAGACAAGAAGAAGAGCAGAATTTGTTTGACACATGTAGCTTATTTGAAGAAGGTTCTACAGCGATTTCATGTTAGCATGGATATGAAGTCAGTTAGTGTACCATTAGAAGCCCATTTGAAGCTTTCAGCTGGTTTTTCACTGAAGTCAGTTGAAAATCGAGAGTTGATGTCGAAGAATCTATATGCGAGTGTGGTTGGGAGCTTGATATACGTGATGGTATGTACGAGGCCAGATTTGTCACAGGCGGTGAGCATGGTTTCGAGATACATGCATGATTTAGGAGTGAGTTATTGGAACGTCGTGAGATGGATTTTGAGGTACATTAGAGGTACGCTCAATGTTGGTTTGGTTTATGAACGGGACACTATAGGTGGATAACTATGCATTGGCTATGTTGATTTGGATTATGCTGGGGATTTGGATAAGCGTCGGTCTACGATGGGGTATGTGTTCACTTTGACCCGTGCGCTGGTGTGTGTCTTTCTTCATTGTTGATTCCATTGTTATCTTGAATAACAGTTTTTTGAGTTATAAAGATCCGGTCGTTTTATAAGATCCGGTTACAATGAAAATCAAGTAAAAGAAAATAAAAATTACTTTTCTCTTTTGTCGAACAAATCACGAGCTCCTGTTGTGCGGTTGCTCGCTTGCGTGGGTTGTTTGCCTGAGCCGGGGTTTATCCGTTGACCACCGCGAGATCTAGATCCGGTCGGATCTACGCAGTACGACGGGTATTATTTCGCTAAGGAAATAATAGCCAGGGGGAATTATTTCACCAAGGAAATAATCGCCCAAATCTCGGGATCAAAGACCAAGCTTTGATCCGGAGTACGCCTGCGTAGATCTGAGATCTGGTCCTCTCGAACTCTTGCCTTATTTAGCATTGACGATCGCTGAGCATCAGATCTGGATGTCCAAGTCTTCAATGTCCTAAAGCTCCGATCTTTTTAAGTTTTGAGATCTGAATTTGGCAGAGCTTCGACCCCTAATTTTCCAACCTTTTTTAAATGAACCAAAGGGGGCCTATTTATAGGCTACCCTCACTGTGCCTTGGGCACAAGGTGGCCGGCCACCGAGCCACCTAGGTGGCTTGGCCAAGCCACCTTAGTGGCTTGGTGAGCCGCCCTCCAGGTATTTGTTGATTTGCCGTTCTGTGTACGTGATTCGGTTGTGTGGTTGATTTGTTCGGACTCGATTCGTTGACCTGATTTGGCAGTAAATCCGGTTCTTAATTAGGCAGTAAATCCACTTCTGAGTTCGAGTCCGAAACTGATCTTGATTCGATCATGATTCGTCCGAGTCCGCTCTTGGTTGGATGACTCGTTGATTCCTCAACCCGTTAGCTTGATTCCGCACGTGAGTGGATTTGTTCCGTTATTTGCGTGCGGTTCGTTAGCATCGTAGCCTCGTTAACCCGTTTCGTCACGTATCACTTGGCTTCGGTGTTGTGGACTGACGATCGTGTCTGCATACGTCGTCCGATGGTCGATTCGTCGAATCGGCATCGTCGAGCTGTGTTAAGGGACCTATAGGCAGTTTTATACACCTACAGATACCCCTTCCAAAGTATTTCAGCCTTGTTCTTTTATAGAAGAGTCTGGAATACTTTGGACATGATTGTCCCATCATTCAATTGGTAACAACGGGATATTTGGAATGGCTTCTGTTCTTGATTCCTTCAATCCTCCAGGCTATTTGGTGCTTTGTTGAATGTCTGTAAGGGTTCCGGTGCTGCATTTATTGTCTGACCGTCTGTCGGAATTTTGAACTTGAAGTCGATTCTCGATTTCCTGGCTTTTTAGCTCGAGTTCGCGGTTTCAACATGGAACTGACCATCGATTGTTGGTGTTGAATCTTCGTTTACAACGCGTTGTCCGGCGTTCAAGCTTCATTGGGACGCGTTGTCCGCCGTCCGACACAGTTTATACTCGTACGTCTGCTGGAGTATACACAGTTTACGCTCTTAAGGAATTGGAGCGTGCCAGATACTTGAGTCACGAGACCAATCCATAGAATTGATGCATCAATGACTCGTATTTATAGAATTTTTGGCAAACTCTCAGCCATCAACGGGTTTGATAAGCCTTTACCGACTACCGTTTGAGTCGGGCTAGCATGCGGATTGTTTAAGTCCGTTCCGCAAGTGACGTTAAGCTAAAAGAGTTAACCCTTTTAGTGCTACGATATTGAATACGTAGACTTCATCTTTCTCCTGTGAAAAGACTAAACAGCAACGTGTATGAGACGTTGATTTAGGATTTTTGACAAATCCTCAGCCTTCAACGGATTTGACGTGCTCTTACCGATTACCGTTTTAATCGGGCTTACATGCGGATTGTTTTAGTCCGTTCCACATGTGACGTTGTGCTAAAGGAATGAACTCCTTTAGACTTCGTGCTATGATGTTGAATACATAGACTTTACCATTTGTTACGGGAATAGGCTACCCGGCGACGCATGTTAGGCGTTGACTTTAGGATTTTTGGCTAACCCTCAGCCTTTAACGGATTTGATTAGCCTTTACCGACTACCGTTTGAGTTGGGCTAGCATGCGGATTGTCTAAATCCGTTCCGCATGTAACGTTGTGCTAACGGAATGAACTCCCTTAGACTTTGTGCTACGACTTCGAATACGTAGACTTTGCCATTGTTATGCGAATAGGCCACCCAGCAACGTGTATTAGACGTTGACCTATCCCTACTTAGGCTTCAGGATAAAATACCCCAGAATTGAACTCTGGTGCCTTTTCTCTGCGGAAAAAAACTAAACCGACAGCGCGTGTTAGGCGTCGGCATATCCTTTCTTAGGATTCAGGATGAAATTCCCCATGCGTGTAAGGTATGGATTTTGGTGTTATTAATAACAACCTGCCACAATGTTAAATATGTGGGCAAGTGTTCTTTTTTGAATGGTTAAGAACTAACCGGCAGTACGGGTTAGGCGCAGACTTATCCTTACTTAGGTTTCAGGATAAAATACCCCAGAATTGAACTCTGGTGCCTTTTCTCTACGAAAAAAGACTAAACCGGCGGTGCGTGTTAGGCGCAGACTTATCCCTGCTTAGGATTCGGGATAAACTTCCTAGGAAGAATCCTAAATTCTTGGAAAAAGATTGGTGTGGGAAGGAAGAATTTTATATTCTATTCCTCGAACAAGGAAGGAAGAATTTTATATTCTATTCATTGATTCTGGAAAGGAAGAATTTTATATTCTATTTCCAGTGCAAGAAAGAAACTAGAAGTGGGATCTCCACTCCGAGAATCCGGAAGATCTAAATAAGATTACCTTTTATAGGTTTGGTTATCTAGATGAGTTTTTCGTTTATCGAAATGAAATTTCAACTTTGGTTATGACCATGAAAAGGTTTAACCAAAGAGAAAAGAGGAGAGCTCTTTCGTTTATCGAAAAAAGACTCTGAATTGAATGTGGACCTCTTGTTCATGGAAAGAATCAAGAGGGGAATTCGTTGGTGGTTTGGACCAGAAAGACAGTTTTGGTGGATTCACTGTCAAGTGAAATCGATTAGTGAGGGATTTTAGTGGTGAAAAATGATTTTGGGTTATCCTCTAGAATATTAAGTGTAATATTCTTCGAGGAACTTCCCGATAAATGGGTTATCCCGAATGTACTAGGGATAGTACTTTTTCAGGAACTTCCCATTTATTAGCATTAATTGCCTGACGCCCTCTAAAGAAATGAGGCGATATGCACCGTTTGAATAGACTGTGTCTATCACAAACGGTCCTTCCCATTTGGGTTCAAACTTACCATTCTTCTTGGAGTTGAGGATTATCGGTCGGCGAGCAGCGAGGACCAGATCTCCTTCCTTGAAGCTTCTTTGTCGGTCACTTTTGTCAAAAGCCCTAGATATTCTGGCTTGGTAAAACTCAATATGTTGTTGAGCTTCCAAGTGCCTTTCATCTAACATTTCGAGTTCTTCGAGACGTTTTTGATGTTGCTCTTTAGTCGTCATCCCAGTTGCGAGAGCGATCCGAAGGGATGGAATTTGAATCTCCAAATGTAGCACAACTTCACATCCATATACCAACGAATATGGGGTGGCTCCTGTGGGTGTGCGTATGGTGGTACGATAAGCCTAGAGCGCTTCACCGAGTTTATCATCCCAATCTCGTTTATTGGTCTTCACGAGCTTTGACAGGATCTTGATGATCGTCTTATTAAACGCTTCAGCTAATTCATTCACAGCGGGATAATAAGCTGTTGACGAAACATCTTCAATTTTGAATTTGTCACAAAACCTGATGAATGCGTTACTTATGAACTGCGAACTATTGTCATGAATGATCCGTCTTGGCACGCCGTGTCGGTATATGACATGATGCTTGATGAAGTTGATGACGTTGTTCGTCTTCACTTCTTTAAGCGGAATTGCTTCAGCCCACTTTGAAAAGTAATCCGTGATTGCGAGAATAAATCGATCACCTTTGACTGAAGGGGGAAAAATAGGACCAACAATGTCCATACCCCATGTCTCAAATGGCCAGGATGTGGTTGACGTGTGTAACCGCTCTGGTGGTTGGTGCATATAATTTGCATGCACTTCACAGGCGTGACATCCTCAGGCATATTCGATCGCGTCACGAACCATTGTTGGCCAAAAATATCCCATTCTCCTGATGCGATCATACAGTTTGGGACTAGGCTGATGCGCACCGTATTCTCCTTCATGTGCTTCCTTAAGAACTTCTTCTGCTTCTTCGTTCGAAAGGCATCGGAGTAGCAAATCATCATACCCCCGACGGTATAATGTACGGGTCTCGGTATTATAAAAGAACCTTGGTGCTCTTCGACGGATCGATTCCCTTTCTTTTACATCCTCTAGCAGAATACCATATTGGACGTAGTCAATGATGGGAAAACGCCAATCTCGGGACTCAGACCCAATTTGAGTTGAGTTTACCTCCTTGGCGTTTATGTTCTTGTCATCTTCCTCTTCAATATCCATATTGTATATGGGTATGCAGAGTTGATGTGATCTCACTGTGACTAGCAGTTCAGTTTCGGGCGGCTGCGTGAGTGATACTGCTAGTGTTGCCAGTGCATCCGCAAAAGCGTTCTGGAGACGAGGGATGTATTCAATAAAGAATTCTTCGAAAGAATTTGTTATTTTGACGGCCTCCTGGTGGTATGGGATCAGGTCTTGGTTCCTGACTTCATACTCTCTCCGGACTTGGTTGACTATCAATTGAGAATCCCCGAAAGCTTCGAGATATTCTACCCCCAGCTCCTTAGCGAAACTGAGTCCAATGAGGAGCGTGTTGTATTCGGCTACGTTATTGGAACATGGATCTATCAATGAATAAGCCCGAGGCATCACATGCTTCCCCGGGGAAACTAAGACAACTCCAACTCCGGAGGTGACCTTAGGACATCCGGGGGTTACTGCCTTATTAACTGCTCTCGAATCACCGTTAAAGTATAATTGCCATACTTGTTGATGCGACGTGGTGTTAACCTCGTGGGTTTCATCCGGCAAATCATCATATACTTCTACCGTATCTGTTGTCGGGCTTGCCGTCAAAAGATCACAAATCACTTGTCCTTTGACCGACTTCTGCTGTTTGAAGTGCAAATCATACTGGGACAAGAGAAGGGCTCATTTCGCTAACCGCCAATTCATCGAACCCGGTTGCGTCATAAATACCCGTGCTGGATTAACGTTAGAAATAACGTAAATCGTCTGTCCGACCAAGTAATGCCGCATCTTTTGTACTGTGAATACCAATGCAAGGCATTCTTTCTCAATCATCGGATATTGGGACTCGGCGCCTACCAAAGTCCAACTTAAGTAATAAACCGCCTGTTCGCGACCATTATCATCGTCTTGTGCTAATAAAGCACTTATCGAATGGTTCATCGCCTTGATGTAAATCAAGAATGGTTTACCTGATTTTGGTGCAACAAGAACCGGGGGATTCGTCAGATACATCTTGATATCTTCGAGTGCTTTTTGGCAAGCGTCATCCCAAACAAACGACACACCTTTCTTGTTTAGCTTGGAGAATGGTTGGCACTTCCCAGAAATATTTGAGATGAACCGCCGGATGTAAGCTAAGCGCCCTTGCAATCCTCTGAGTTCTCTTAGATTTCTCGGGGGCTGCAATTCATGTATCGCCTTCACTTTGTCAGGATCGATGTGTATACCTTTAGTGGTGACGACAAATCCAAGGAATTTTCCGCTGGACATTCCGAGGAAAGATTTAGTGGGGTTCATCTTCAATTGATAACTCCGCATGAGATCGAACATCGTCTTTAAGTCCTTGATGTGATCTTCTTTGTTGCGGCTTTTCACAACCAAATCATCAACGTAGAACTCAACCGTTTTCCTAAGATGTTCTTGGAAAATCTTGGTCATTGCTCGCTGGTACGTGGCGCCTGCGTTCTTCAGACCAAAAGGCATCACTGTGTAGAAGAAAACACCAAGGGGTGTTCTGAACGATATATGCTTCTCATCATCCGGGTGCATCTTGATTTGGTTATACCCCAAAAATCCATCCATAAAGGACATTCTCTCGAATCCACACGTATTGTCGATGATGACGTCTGTGATTGGGAGAGGAAAGTCGTCTTTTGGACATGCCGCATTCAGGTTCCTAAAGTCGATGCAAATCCTGATTTTACCGTTTTTCTTCATGACGGGAACAATATTGGCTAGCCAATCGGGATGTTGCTCCTCTCGGATAAATCCTGAGTCGATCAACTTCTTAACTTCTACCTCAATGGCTTCCATAATCTGCGGATGAAACCGTCTCTGCTGTTGTTTGACTGGTTTGGCATCCGGCTTGATATCGAGGCGGTGCATTGCCACATTAGGGTCAAGCCCTGGCATGTCTTCGTAGTTCCAGGCGAAGACATCGATATATTCCCTGATAAGAGCAATTAATTCTTCTTTCTCATTTGGGGGAAGACTACCGCTGATGAATATGGGCTTTGGGTTGGTCTCATCGCCCATATTAATTTGGACTACTTCATCTTCGGTGGGGGGTTCCCTCTGTTCAAACCTATCGCCGTACTGCATGTTTAGGTGATGGACCCATGGGTCTTCCCACGTTGGCATTTGATCGTCTTCTTCTATCGTCACAGGATCGACCGTAGTCATATGCGACATCAGCTTCATGAATGCCTCCCCCAAGCTTGTATCGGAATCCCATTCTGAGGAATTTGACAAGTACCCATCCTTAGCTTTGTTAGCGATTTGATCAATAATTTGCCAACCACGTTCATCATCAGACGAGGAGGCGTAGCCTAAGCCTCTTTTGTGACGGTAATAATCATCCGGTTTTCCTTTTGGTACATATGCCGCTTTGGTTGGAATACGGGGACCTCGATCGAAGTATAAACCTTCTCCGAGTGTGAAATTATATCCCTGTTTTTCCATAAGCTTGCGCGCTTCCGGACTATACTTAGATAAATGCGGACTAGATTTGTCATCATCCTCATCTTCTCTTAGGAAATGATCTGGCAACGGAAGATTTTCTCCTTTACCGTAAACCACTTCTTTTTCGCCTCCCGTTTTGACAGGGATTACCAGGGTTATCCCGAAAGAATACTGGAGGCTTTTTTTTGTTATATAAGATGATCGAAGCGTCATATACAAATCAGGATTATCGTATAACCCCTTTATCGCATCATCAAGAGACAGTGAGTACTCTAAATCATCTTTTATTTCAATGTTGGCAAGTTGCCAGTTACAACTACCATCTGACGATTGTTCATCGTCAAGATTGATTACAAAGGGTACAATGTCATTAAAAACAAAACCTCCATTGTAATCAAATTCGGCTTCGGAATCAGCTTCTTCTCCGCTGTCCGTGCCCTGGACCGATGGTTCAGTATCGGATTCGTTACCATAAAGGAGAGAATCAGTGAAATAATTCTCAAACCCTTTAAATGGTTGCTTATCCGCGACCACCGTCCTGACCCTTCCATCAGTGTCGACATATTTCAGACACTGATCTAGAGTGGAGGGAACTATAACATTACTATGGATCCAAGGTCGACCCAGTAGTAAGTTATATGATTCTCAGCATCAATCACATAACACGTGACCTCCGTCTTCAGATCACCCATTTGGCACTTTATCCGGATCTTTCCCAAAGGCCTTGACCCGCTGGTGTTGAACCGTAAATGACCGTGCCTGTAGACGCCAATTTGCTGACTGGAATGCCAAGGCTATGCATTAGGCGAAGCGACATAATGCTCACAGCGGAACCCGGATCCACTTGGATTCGGTTAACTTCGCTGGAGCTAATGTACCCGACGAAGTATAGGGGCCGATCATGGTTCGAATTCTTCATCTGCATATCCTCTTTGGTGAAGGTGATGCAGCGAAGGTTCTTGGCCGCTACATTGCATTGTTGAATTGACGGTTCTGGCTCTCTCGGTACCGGCTTGATCCGAGTGAGGAATGCTTCTGAATCAGCCAAGGCTTCTCGTAAGGATTCCCTAGTCTCCTTAGACAACCGCAGCAATTCATACAGCGTTATCCGCGCTGGAATATTGGCTAATTGAGCCATGATATCGAAAATACGCGGAGTTTTCGAGCTCTCCGGTTTATCTCTTCCAATCGGACAATTGAAACGAGACTGCTTCGGATTCTGTACCTCTTGGGGTCTCTTTTCTTTTTACTGATCCGTCGGCTGTCGTCGAGCATCTTCGACCGGTTTAGGAGCTGCAATCACCCCCAGCTCTGTTAGAGTCTTGGCTGGTCCTCGTTTAGCCACCCCCTGCCCAGCTAATTGATCGCTAGGTGATGGATAGTTTTAATAATACTCGTTTCCGCTCCTAGTGGCAAACACTTCTTGTTCTTCTTCAGAGAACGGGAAGGTAGGAGCTTCATCACCATCCTCTTCGAAGATTGCGGAAGTTGCGTTGCATGCCTTGCCTTTGCCCTTTCTTTTCGAGGACGTCACCCACTGCTCATCTTCAATGAGATCTGGATGAACCCAGAGGATTTCGTCGTTCGGGGCTGTGTGTGGGACAAGTCCCTTTTGGCGCTGTCCATGTGGGTCATCATTCACCGTCTTCATCCCCACTTTGGTGACGTGTTTCGTCTCGAACCATGTCGTGGGCACCGATCCAAAGCTGATTGACACTGCATTTGCTCCCACATTCTTGGCAGGCTTCGGGGTTATGACGCCCACGTCAATTAATGCCTGGATCTTGTCCTTGAGGTGGTAGCGCGACCTCGTAGGGTGATGGACCGCTCTATGGTACGCGTAGTACTTTGGATCCATCACTTTGCTGGCCCCTTCTTGATCCACGATCGCCGGCAGCTGGATTTTGTTGTTCTCCAACAAGTACTTGAAGATGCCGGGAACTTCATCATCCTTGAAGGAGTAAACTTTGGGAAACCTTAGCTCCGAAGATTTCTGCTTCTGAGGCCGTTGTTGCCGTTGTTGCTGTTACTGCGGTTGCAATTGAAAAGTCTGATTAGCATCAACTGCATTGGCATGTGCCTTACCTTTCCCCCTTGGGTTGAAATTCTGCGCTGGAGCATTCGCCGCTTGTTGGCCTCTCTCCGCCTTCTTTTTTCTGAGGAATCGTTCGGCTTGTTCCCCTCGGACCTTCAGATCCTTCTACGTTTTGGACGGTGCTGTTCCCATTGCTTCCAACACGTCAAGGAAAGATTATTGTGGCAGGTCTGGAGGATGAACTCCTCAGTGATCGGGTCCCGACAATTCATCGCCTTATTCCGAAACCTTTTGACGAAGGTGTCGACTAACTCCCCGTCCTTCTGCTTCTCATCGAGCAATGATCCGATAGATATGTCGGTGTTATCGTCAAAGAAATTTGTGAGGAACTTAGTTTCCATGTCGTCCCAGCTGTTCACGGTACCTGGCTTGAGGCGGCGATACCAGTCGAAGGCGGCTCCGTGAAGAGTGCTAACGAATGACCGCACCATCAGAGGTTCGTTACCAGAAATAACCCCCAAGTGTGATTTGAAGTAAATCACGTGCTGAGTGGGTGAACCCTTCTCATCAAACGGCGTGAAGTTGATTAGGTTGAACTTCGTCGGATATGGGATTGATTCCCATTCTCTTGGGTATGGACAAGGAATGCCCGTTTTCTTCACCACTTGAGCAGAAATCAACGTATTGATCTTGCTTTCGAGGTTTTTGAGCTTCAAACTTTCACCTGTATCTTTGTTAGCACGATTCTGAGGTGAAAGCGTGGTGTTGTGACTAGCATTCTCATTACCATCCTGCATTGATGGGAGGATTATTGGCATTACGAGCTTCATCCGTATCCGTGTGCTCATCTTCCTGAACGACCTGATTACGCGGCTTGGTTCGCCTTGCTGGTTCGTCAGTGCCTGGATTTGTTGCTCATGCATTTCTCTCATACTCTGCATGGCCATCTGCATTTCAAACCTGAAGCTCTCCTGTTGTTTGGCCATGGCATCTTCGAGCATCTTGGCCACTTGTTCCGCGCTTATCATGAATGACTCGCGGGGTTGTCCTTCACTGGATACGGTATTGTCCGACGCAATTGCCGAGCCGGCATCTGATTCTTCATCTCCCGAAGGTAATCTTGTCCGAACCCTACCATACGTTGCACGAATGATAGCTCCGGACTGCAGACGAGTTACACATCGGGGCACCTCTGGAATCGCCTCGGGGTTGTCCTGAGCCGATGTTCCCTTGCTAGTCATATTGGCGGTAACCCTCAGAAATTCTCCATCACCGACCACCGTTCTTCTTTGCCGGAAACGCATATGCCTTGGTTTTGGTGTTTCGGTGCTAAGCCTTTCGAACACTGAAACTCTCTCGGGGACTGCCTTGATGCAGTTACACTCAGACAGTACCGCCCGAATGAGCTTTGAACAAGGGCATTGAGTTTCTAGCCTTCGAGGACTTCTCTTCCTGGCCTTGCTCGTACCCCCAGCACGATAGTACAGCTCGTCCGTTTGAAAGTCGGAGCAACCTATCATGTGTTGGCATGATTTCTCAGGTATAACGCAATCATCATCAGACGATAACGGTTCCTTCTGAGAGCGAACTACCTTCTTTGGGCTTTCGAGAGTCACGCGCCTCGAAACACGCCTTTGTGGGTGTGAATTCTCGACGGGCTCCTGAACTTCAATGCGCAAAGTAGTGCGCTTGGATGCCATGATTTCTTTGTCATGTTTAGGGTTGCGGCGACCCCCAGCATGTTGAATCGTTCGGGGCTTCTTTGTTGGACCCAAACATTCTTGGACTGGAGCTTTGTTTGGCTTCTCGGGAAGTGGACCGAGGCGCTCCAAGACTGACTTCCTTCTTTGGGATGGTCCTACGGGATCTCCCATAGCAGTTGTGGAAATCATCGGCGATTTGGGTTGGTTCGCCGGAGGTTGAACTTTTGAAGGCTGCAGTTGTCGTTCCTTAGCCTGAATCACTGCTTCAGACTTCGGCCTTCAAATTTTACGAGTTGGTGGTGGTTTCTTGGCCACTTCTTTCTGCAGCTTTCTACGGGCTTCTTCGACTTGAGCCCCTACCTGGCGCGCCATTTATTTTTTTTCTTTTTTTTTGTCTTTCTTCATTGTTGATTCCATTATTATCTTGAATAACAGTTTTTCGAGTTACAAAGATCCGGTCTTTTTATAAGATCCGGTTACAATGAAAATCAAGTAAAAGAAAATAAAAATTACAACTTTTCTCTTTTGTCGAACAAATCACGAGCTCCTGTTGTGCGGTCGCTCGCTTACGTGGGTTGTTTGCCTGCGCCGGGGTTTATCCGTTGGCCACCGCAGGATCTAGATCCGATCGGATCTACGTAGTACGACGGGTATTATTTCGCTAAGGAAATAATAACCGGGGGGGATTATTTCACCAAGAAAATAATCGCCCAAATCTCGGGATCAAAGACCAAGCTTTGATCCGGAGTACGCCTGCGTAGATCTGAGATCTGGTCCTCTCGAACTCTTGCCTTATTTGGCGTTGACGATCGCTGAGCACCAGATCTGGATGTCCAAGTCTTCAATGTCCTAAATCTCCGATCTTTTTAAGTTTTGAGATCTGAATTTGGCAGAGCTTCGACCCCCAATTTTCCAACCTTTTCTAAATGAACCAAGGGGGGGCCTATTTATAGGCTACCCTCACTGTGCCTTGGGCACAAGGTGGCCGGCCACCTTGGTGGCTCGGCCACCGAGCCACCAAC
>BQKN01055529.1:6850-30837 GCA_022839385.1 Asparagus kiusianus | reverse complement strand
CCACCCCCCACACACACACACACACACACACACGAAGCCATGCCTACATTGCCCAATGTTTGTATACAAAATGAAAGCTATCCCCCAACACCAAACGAATAGCTCATATTACATCTAGTTACAAAATAGTAAAACATCCAACCTTTTAACCTCCCCACCAAAAAACTATAAAACATATACACATTCAAGTCCCAAAATCTAGCAGAATCATCTCCTTGTTTTACGTCTTGCATAGCACACATTCCTGAAGCGCGCTGGAATATTTTTCAAGCCAGAAATATGAAAAATGGGAAGCTTTTTTATCCCATAAGTCCGAAGAATGTATGAAAACAGAGAAGAGGAAAGAACAGATATTGAGGGGGGTTCCGCTAATGGGTAAGAGGTCTTTCACTTTCTTCGTTATAATTTCTCAAGGAGAATTACTCCTCCATTTATAGGGGCTGAACCCACTAACTCCACCCCCCAAGATCCGCCCCAATGAGAGATTTTCTCTCAACAACCCTTCCACGTTTTCACGTTCCACAATTCTCTCTACTGAGAATCGTTGATTTGGTCACCATGACCGAGTCAAGCTAACATCTCCCACTTGACCAAATTAACCAAGTGACATGCCTCCCACTATCCGTAAGATCAGATGTTTCTGCTTACCATTACTCCAACTATCCGTAGAGAGTAACTCTTATTTCATTATTCATAAAATTTTACTTGGACTTATTTATTCCTAAGTCTCATCAAACTTACATGTTTGATAAAAGATTTTACTGGTATTCCTTTTGTCAAAGGATCAGCAATCATATCTGTAGTAGGGATATAAGTCACTTTGACTTCTCCCTTTTCTACAATATCTCAAATATAGTGATACCGAATCTCAATATGTTTTTTTTGGAGCTATTCGAGCCACTATTGATTAAGCTAATTGCTGCTTGATTATCACAATAAATATCAATAGGTCATTCTAACAAATTGAGATCAAGATCAATAAAAAACCGTCTTATCCAGACAGCATGTGTAGTTGCCATACTGCAAGCTATATATTCAGCTTCTTGCGTATATCTAGCAACACACCATTGTTTCTTGCTACTCCAAGAAACAACTCCTCCTCCAAAGATGAATAAGTGTCCCGAAGTGGACTTTCTATCATCTTTATCACCTCCGAAATCAGCATCAGAATAACCGAGGAGTTCAAGCGATTCAGCTTGATAAACTAATCTATGAGTCAATGTACCTCTAATATACTTCATAATCCTTTTAACACCTTCCCAATGTGCTGGTCCTGGATTACTTTGATATCGACTGACTAGACTCACAGCATAAGCTATATCAGGTCTGGTGCGCAACATTGCATACATCAAGCTTCCAATTGTTTGAGCATAAGGAACATCTAATGACTTCTGCCCCTCTCCAGGGCTTTGCTCTTTACATAATCTCTTTCCAATAACCAACGGAGTTGGTGCCGGATTGGAATTCTCCATTCTAAACCTTTTAAGAACTGATCATAAATATTTTTCTTGGTTTAAACTTATCATTCTAGACTTTCTATCTCGAATTATTTGAATTCCAAGAATATATGATGCATCTCCCATGTCTTTCATCTCAAACTTTTCGTTGAGATCTGCCTTAATTTTATTCAACATTTCTATGTCATTTTTAGCGAGCAATATATCACCCACATATAATGACAATATAGTAAACTTGCTCCCACTTTTCAAGACATATACACAATTATCTAATTTATTTTGAATAAAACCAAGTTTAGTAACTGCATCATGAAATTTGAGATACCATTATCTAGAAGACTGTTTTAAACCATATAAAGATTTTATTAATTTGTAAACTTTATGTTCCTGTTCTTTCACCTAAAAACCTTCAAGTTGTTGCATGTATATTGCTTCCTTCAACTCTCCGTTAAGGAATACAGTTTTAACACCCATTTGGAATAACTCCAAATTAAAATATGTAACAATAGCCAAAATAATTCTAATGGATGTAAATTTAGCTACTGGAGAATACGTCTCCTGAAAATCTATTCCTTCCTTCTGGTTATAACCTTTGGCAACTAACCGTGCTTTGAATTTATCAATAGATCCATCAACATGATATTTCTTTTTGAGCACCCATTTGCATCCTATGGCTTTTTTATTTTCTGGTAGATCACATAACTCCCATACCTTATTCTTTTCTATAGAATCAAGTTCTTCTTTCATAGATTCTAGCCATAAAGCTGATTCATGCGATTTCATCGCATCAGAAAAGGTTAAGGGATCTTGTTCTTCTACATTTGTATCTACCGAGAAACATGATGGCTCACATGAGTACAAATAGTAATCATCAATCCATGAAGGTTGTGTTCTTGGCCTATTGTTGCCTACAACCGGTTGATTAGGTACATTATTTTCCATAGGTATTTCATCATTTTCAAGGTTAGGTTCATTCATAATATCAGAGTCATTAGTGGGAACAACACTGTAATAATCATCATCTATTACAGTTAGAGGTTCTGTTTCCTCTCAAACTTGTTCCTCTTCCTCTAGATTCTCTAGAAATATAGCATCTCTGCTTTCAATGACTCCTTTTTCTTTATTGTAGAACTTATAACCTTATGACTTTCCTGAATATCCTATGAATCTACAATTTATTGTTTCAAAATCTAACTTATATCTAAGTTGACATGGAATGAGAACATGGGCTACAGATCCCCACTTCCTGAGATGACTCAAATTAGGTTTCCTCTCATTCCATAATTCATATGGTGTAGATACTACTGATTTGGTGGGAATTCTATTTAAAATATAGTTTGCAGTTAACAATGCTTCTCCCCAAAAGTTTTTAGAGAGACCAGAATGAGACAACATGCATCTAACTACATTAAGTAATGTTCTGTTTTTTCTTTCAGCAACACCATTCTATTGTGGCGTATACGGCATTGTTGTATGCCTTTTAATTTCATGCTGAATACAATAACTCTCAAATTCTTTAGAGTTATATTCCTCACCTCTATCAATTCTCAAAATTTTAATTTTCAATCCAAGTTGGTTTTCAACTTCTGTCTTATATCTCTTAAAATGGTCAAAAACTTCTAATTTTCTGGATATAAGATAGACGTGTGCAAACTTGGAACAATCATCTATAAAAGTAAGAAAATATTCTTTATTACTATGAGTTTTGACACTTAGGGGACCACAAATATCCGAGTGTATCAACCCTAAAAGTTCATTAGCTCTATGTCCGCCAACAAAAGATTTTTTAGTCATTTTACCAGTTAAACAATGTTCACATGGTGGCAATTGAACATTAGATAGTGCAGGAAGCAAGTTCATTCTGATAATTTCTTTTATTTTTGAAATACTAGCATGTCCTAGTCTAGAATGCCACAATTCAGATTCAGAAATATAACAAGACAAGTAGTTCAATTTCGAAGTTTTATTATCAGAATTATTAAAAACTACTGGAAGAATGCATAATTCATGCTCGGGCACATATTTACCCATAGCATACACTTTATTATTCTTGCCTATAGAAACCCTGTTATTATAGAACCTCACTTCCAGTCCCTTCTTCATCAAGCTGGGAACAGAGATCAGATTGCGTCGAATTCCTAGCGCATAGAACACATCTTTGAGGACAAGAATACTGTCCCCAAGATCCAATCTATACGAACCAATACCTTCTACATCGAGATAGGTATTATTTCTCATATAGATTTTCTGTTCTCCTTTCTTCAGCTAGGTGAATTCTACGACTCCATTCTTATCCTTTGTGATATGCCTAGTCGCACCGGAGTTGATCCACCAACCACTGATATCCGTTATCACAGCATTACATTCCGTTACACCGACGAATTCTTTTTTGCTAGTATCCCCTTGTTCTGGATGCTTATAGCCTCCCTTATTCTCCTGCTTTTCACCTTGTGGCCAATTGGGTTTGAAATACTCGAACTTTCCATAATTGTAGCAGGCTCCGTGGGGTACTTTTTTTCTTGAACTGCTACGATTTTGGTCCTCGTGGTTGTGGCTTACTAGAACCAGGGTTTTTATAGCTTTTAGTATTATGCCTCTGGCAGACATAATTCAGCTCCTGCTGCACCATATTCAATTCTGGTTCCTTCCTACTGGCTATTAAGTCCTGTTCTATCGCTAGGTGCATAGGAAGATTAGTGACAGACTTAATGGCAGAATTCATTCTTAATGTGGTGGCAGCCACAACAAGTGAAGGGAGAAGACTATTCAAAATGGTTGCCACTTGCATTCTTTCCGGGATTTATGTCCCAGTAGTGGATAAGTCCTTAGCCATGACAATCATTTTATTTATATGCTCTACGACATTGTCTCCCTCTTGCATACGACAAGAATTATACTTATGCAAGAGGAGTTGAATGTTAACTTCAGATGCAATATCGTATTTTTCTTTTATTGTATTCCACATGTCCATAGAAGTCTTATAAGTTTCAAAAACTTTGATTAAGTTATCTTCCATGAACATGAGTATAAGACTTTTCGCCTTTTTATCTTTCGACTTTCACTGTTCAAACCCTTTCTTTTCTTCAGGTGTAGTTTATTAATAAGGGTTGGAGCAGTGGTTTCGATTATATCATCAATGTTGTTATAAATAAGAGTATATCCTATTTTTCTATGCCACATATCATAATTACTGCCATTAAATTTGTTAATTTTGCCTAGTTCTGATAGAACGAGTTTACTAGCCATTCGGTAAAGAACTAAAACTAAATTCAATTTTAAATATTTGTATAAGGTTGATATTTTGACAATAATACTAAATAATAATAAAGTTAAAATAAATAAATAAATTAAATAAAAATAAACCTGATTGTTCCGAGTTGATGAAAGAGGCTCCAATTTGAGCGAGATTGTGTCGCTTAGCGGTGTTGACCGAAGGATCTCTTGTCGAAGTTTTGGCGTCGTTTCTGACTGGATTTGGAGATAATCTGCTGTTGTTGTGGAGTTACACCGAATAGAAATTGCGAAGAATTGTTCGAACAACCCAAAATGATTGAAAACAGAATATTGAATTGTAAAGGACTAAATTGATATTTTTTTTAGAGAGAGAAGTGGCCATGGTTTCTAAAACGTGAGATTGAATGGGCCTGGCTTTGATTCAAAAAAAATGAAATGGTTTGGCTTTGATTAAACGAATAAAGTGGATGGGCATGCTGGTTGTGGGAAATGGGCCTGGCTTTGTAACTCGGCTCTTGAGAAAACTCGTGCCCCACTCGTGCCCTATTGAAGCTGTTAAAAAATGATCTCGAGCTGGGAACTAGGGTTACACTGTAAAACTGCAAGGGGCGGATGATGTCTCTCTCTTAATCACTGAGGATGGAGACGACTGCGTTGAGATCGGCGTGGATTTGTCGTCGTCGTCGATCGTCGTCGTTGTCAATCGAAGCAGCAAGGGTCGACGAGTTGTCGTCGTCGTCGTCAATCGATCGTAGCAGCAGAGTCGTCGAGATGGCCGATTGACGCAGAGCTCGAAGGGGGCGGCGATGAGATTGACGTGCTTTGATACCAGTGTATGAAAACAGAGAAGAGGAAAGAACAGATATTGAGGGGGGTTCCGCTAATGGGTAAGAGGTTTTTCACTTTCTTCGTTGTAATTTCTTAAGGAGAATTACTCCTCCATTTATAGGGGCTGAACTCACTAACTCCACCCCCCAAGATCCGCCCCAATGAGAGATTTTCTCTCAACAACCCTTCCACATTTTTCACGTTCCACAATTCTCTCTACTAAGAATCGTTGATTTAGTCACCATGACCGAGTCAAGCTAACAAAGAATGCATAGATTTATGATGAAAAATTATCATGTTTCTTTCCATCGAAATACACCCAAGTAAAACACACGCAGTAACATCCCACTCAAGTCTGATTTGAAATAGGAATATTTTCTAATCTCCACCCAGACCATGAATCACATGCTTCAAGAGTTTTTTTTTTTGCAACTGAAGACCAAACATCAAACAGTTCCATTCAGAACTAACATATCTACATTGTAAGAAAATATGATTATGGCTTTCAATTTCATTATCACACGCAACACACATCTCTTCATTAATAGCATTAATCTTCCTTAACCTATCTCTTGTATCGAGCCTTTTTCTAACAATCAACCACATGTTTGGGTCAAAAGTTGATATTTTCATTGGTGACGAACTCATTACAATTTCATTCATTAAAATAAGTTCAAAAAATAAAATAAAATAAAGAAAGTCGATCTTTTTATAAGATCTCTTTTGTACAATAAAAAGAAAGATTACAACTCTTGTCAAATAGCGCAACGGACGTTTATCACCCGTTGCTTGTATGAGATCTTTGCATGTGCCGGGGACGTTAATATTCGTGGACCGCCACGGATTAGATCCAGTTGACAGATTGGTGATCAATGCTCTCACTTCACGAAGGAAGTGATTGCAGTAGCGGTGATTTTGACTAAGCAAAATTATGTCTCTTCTCGAGATTTAAGGCCAAGCTTAAATCCAGAGGAATAAGAGACGGGTCTCGAATCTCTCGAACTCCACTCTTTATGCGCAGGAGATCGCTAAGATCTAGCTAATTCTCTCTGAAATTCGTGACTATGCACTCGAGAAACCGGCAGCACCTCGCCCCCTTGATGTCCCCCCTAAAATGGAGGCATTTGGCTCATATTTATAAGCCTCGGATGCGGTTATTTCGATGAGACTGATGGATTTCTCTGTATCTTCAGTTAACCACTATACAACCACAATATCAAATCAGTTGGAACGCCCAGGAACACTCAAATCCCAAAAGAATCCATGAAAGAACCGAAAAACCGAATTTTGGCTGAACAGTCACCCGGTGGCTCGGCCTGGTCGGGCCACCAAACGGTGGCTCAACCTTGACTGAGTCACCATTTGGTGGCTCGGCCCGGGGCCCGCCCCACTAGTCTGGCTGGGTCGCGCCGGGTCGCTTTGACGCGACTCGGCCGCCAGGGGCTTCATTTGTTTTTTTTTTGGTTTTAACTTGTTCTGTCGTTACACGTATTTCATTGTTTCGTTGATCTATACACTATTTGATGGCCAATGAGCGTGCGGGCTACTTAGTTCGCCGATTTGGTGGCTGGTGAGCGTGCGGACCACTTGGTGGTGGCTGATGAGCATGCGAGACACTTGGTCCATCAATTTGGTGGCTCATTAGTATGCGAGTCACTTGGTGGTGGTCGGTGAGTACGCGGGCCACCCAGCGTTGGCCATTCTGGTGGTTCGTTGGCGTCAGATAATCCCCTTAGACTTAGATAATAGCGTTCATCACATTCTCTCTGTCTCGAGCTGTGTGTGGATACCTATAGGCATTTTTAGACGCCTACATATACCCCCTCCAAAGTATTTTAGACTCGTTCTTTTATGGAATAGTCTGGGATGCTTTGGATATGATAGGCCCCCACCTTCAGTTGGTGTCAAAGGACCTGTGAACTGCTTTACTTCTTGACTTCTTCAACCTTCAGTTTATTCATTGTTTTGTCGAATAGATAAAGTTCTTTCAGCGTTGAGTTTATCATCTGACCATTGTCAAAATCTTGAATTGAAATTGGTAAGTTAGTTTTGGCTCGTGTCATTGAGTTGACTTTGAACTAATTATCTTTTTTGTAACGCGTTGACCGGTTTTAACACAGTTTATACCCGTACGTTTGCTGGAGTCTACACGGTTTAAGCTCTTAAGGTATTGGAGCATGATGGTCCCAAATGTTGGGCTGCAGGACCAACTATTAAAGCTAATTCATCTGCATGTATGGATCTTATCCCAAAGTTATTGGATGCTCAAGTCATGAGACCAACTAATAAAGTTGATACGTCAATGACTCGCATTTATAGAATTTTTGGTAAATTCTCAGCCATCAACGGGATTGATAAACCTTTACCGACTACCATTTGAGTCGGGCTAGCATGCGGATTGTTTAAGTCCGTTTCGCATATAACATTATGCTAAGAGAGTCAACTCTCTTAGTGCTACGATATTGAATACGTAGACTTCGTCTTTCTCCTGTGAAAAGACTAAACAGCAATGTGTGTTAGACGTAGACTTAAGATTTTTGGCAAATCTTCAGCCTTCAACGGATTTGACATGCCTTTACCGATTACCGTTTGAATCGGGCTTGCATGCGGATTGTTTTAAGTCCGTTCCGCATGTGACGTTGTGCTAAAGGAATGAACTCCCTTAGACTTGATGCTATGACTTTGAATACGTAGACTTCGTCATTATTACGGGAATAGGCTACCCGGTAACATGTGTTAGACGCTGACTTATCCCTACTTAGGCTTCAGGATAAAAGTCCCCAGACTTGCACTCTGGTGTCTTCTTTAATCGGTAAAAGACTAAACCGACAATGCGTGTTAGGCGTTGACTTATCCATACTTAGGCTTCGGGATAAAATTCCCTATGTATAAAAGGCATGGATTTTTGTTGCTACGATAGTGAATACGTAGACTCGGTCATTTTTACAGGAACGAGCCACCCAGCAATGCGGGTTAAGCGCTGACTTATCCCAACTTAGGCTTCGGGATAAAATACCCCGGACTGGATTTTGGTGTCTTTTTCAATTGGTGAAAGACTAAACCAGTAACGCGTGTTAGGCATAGGCTTATTTCTGTTTAGGAGTCGAGATAAAGTTCCCTGCATGTGTTAGGCGCGGATTTTGAAGTTATAATGTCGAAATATTGTGTCTTCTCTTGGGACAAAGACGAACCCAAAATGGGAGAGGAAAAATTTTATATTCTATCTTCTGAAACCGAAGAGGAAGAATTTTATATTCTATCTTCAGTGTAGAAGAAACTCAAAGTGGGATCCCCACTTCAAGAATCTGGACAGGTGAAACTAAGAGTGGGATCTCCACTCCGAGAATCGAAAAGATTCGCAAAACCCTAACTGTCGGAAGGTTTGATTACCAAACTAAAGATGAATTTCTTGTTTATTGAGAGTGAATTATGGTTTTTGAATCCAATTATATTCAACCATATTGTTGGGTTATCCTTAAGAATATTAAGAGTAATATTCTCTAGGAACTTCCCGTTATTGAAAATAAAGGAAGTAGTTTAACCTCTATACCCGTTGGAGGAAAAGGAGAATCAGTTTATACTCTTATACTCTTTGGAGTTACATAGAGAAGTAGTTTATACTTGTATACTCATCGAAGACATATAGAGAAGTAGTTTATACTCGTATATTCATCGGAGTCATATGGAGAAGTAGTTTATACTCGTGTACTCATCGGAGTCATATAGAGAAGCAGTTTATACTCGTATACTCTTCGGAGTTACATGAAAAAGCAGTTTATACTCGTATATTCATCGGTGTTACATGGAGAAGCAGTTTATACTTGTATCATCGGAGTCATATGGAGAAGCAATTTATACTCGTATACTCATTGGAGTCACATAGCGTCCTTATTTGGCTTGTTTTTCCGTTATGATACAGGAGTCAATTAAGGCTTGGATTTTATTTTTGAGGCCAAAGCAAACCTTGGTGCGATGAAGAACCCTTCTGTGGTATGCACAGTAGTTTAGATTCATAATCCTCTTAGCTTCCTCCTGATCTTTAATAGGTGGTAGCTCGATTTTGTCGTTGGCGAGGAGGTATTTCAAGATGGATGGAACTTCATCATCTTCGAAAGAATACTCCTTTTGGAACTTCAGATCAAGAGTCTTTTGTTATCACCGAGGTTACTATTGTGACGTTTGATTAGCATTCACAGCGGTTACAGGTGTTGTCGGTGGACTTCTCTCAGCTTTCTTTCTTTTAAGAAAGCGTTCAGCTTGTTCTCCTTGTAGTTTTAACTCTTTCCAAGTGGCTGGAGGCATGACCCCCACGGCTCCAGGACATTAATGGAGAGATTATTGTGGCAGGTCTGCAGGATGAACTCCTCTGTGATAGGATCTTTGCAATTCATTGCCTTGTTACGGAAGCGCTTGACAAAATTATGGACTGTTTCTCCGTCTTTTTGATTTTCATCCAGAAGGGTTCTGATTGACACTTCTGTGTCATCATCGAAGAAATTGATGAGAAACAAACTTTCCATGTTATCCCAGTAGTTGACGCTCCCAGGCTTAAGACGTCGGTACCAAATGAAGGTGTCACGCCCTGTTTTCCAAAATACCAGGAAATCAGAACGTGAACAAGTCCACGACGTATTAGATTGAGAAGAAATATACAATATCATTATTTTTTTCTTTTCTTTTCTTCTCAATCCAATACGCTAAGCGTCAAATACATAAATCTCAATCACAGGTCCCCAATCATAATAGCAAGAATATAAAAACAACGCAGAATAAGAAATAAACATATCATCAAGCAGATCATCCTAGACATAAAATATGGATCCAACATACCCTTATTACAACAGTTCAACTAGGAAATAAGAAATATATAGTCCAAAAGAAAGGAAATACTAATAAATAACTAAATCCATCATCAAACTAAAGAAATACTATAAAAAGAGTTCTAATATTCATCAGCTACTACAGAAAAGAAAACACGTTTAGGATTCAGTTTGTTCTTCCACTCCATCGGAAGGACACTCTGACTGGGCATACACTGGCTCTGTTGCATCATCAAACTATACCTGTACGTCTCCTAAGTTTGACGCACACCAGAGAAAATAGGTGTACGTCAGCGTGCATGGTACATGGCAAGATCTCATATGAACAAATAAAACAGTCTAACGACTCATGCTATGAAAATAATAATACTAACACGAAAGACAATGATATGTGCAACTGGAAATCTAATGATAACATACAGCTATGTGAATACAGTAACTGGGTCGAATACTAACCAACCTAAAGCTTAGTGGTCCGTATATCACACAGAGTCAACGCTCATATCATCGGATAACTGACTGTTCCCCTATGTGCATCCAATACGCCGCTATATTGGATCGGTCAGAGGGCTAGACGTAATCCGATTTCAACCTGGTTCGAACTCAAGCTAAACTCGGGTGAATATTAAATTCACGGACTAAAGTTACTACACTGGCTTCACTTTGACCCAACAAACTAACCCCAAACTACAGTGGATCATAGGGCGAGTCTAGAAGATACATCAACAGCTATATCTGATCATATGAATACCGACTTCCTCATCTCAACTCCTCTCATTTTTCTAAGTTAACCATAATCCTCATTGAAACTCTGGTTCACTATCTAAACTCAGTCAACACACCCACATATATCACTAGGTCTGTTCATGACGCACAAGACCACTAAGTCATGAACTACTAAGGTTCTCAATCACTACAAGAGGCAATAAATAAAACTAATTATATACAATGATAACATGTCATGTCGAACATGATTAAGCAAGTTCATAAGGTATGAGTAATAACTACGAACGAAATGCGGAATGCATGAACAGAGTCTACACAGCATAAAAATACACATAAATAGACTTCATTAATATCTAACTGCTAAGGTGCCCAAACTTCTCATGCAAGCTATCTATAATTAAGTATCCTCTAATATAATAATGTGGTAAAAAAGAAAACTGGAAACCAACGTCATTTTGCACATAAAATATCGCGCTCTACGACTATTGTTATACGCTTTTAATTAATAAAAAAATTCGTTTTCCAATAAATAATTTCAAAAACTATTTCTCATCATAAATATTATAAAATAATATATTTATGTAATACATACATATGTTAATTCTTTTCTACATGAAAAGCAACATTTCCCTATTTTATAAATAACCTTTAATTTATTTTTTTCAATATTATTTTGTAAAATCTAATTTTAACACATAACTTATCATTTTATGTCCATAATATCTTTAAAAAATACAATTAATAATATTATTAATCTAATTTTACTCGTGTGCTCGTCATTTCATGCTTATCAACTTTCAGGCATAAGCTAGTATTATACATCATCATTACACGCAGATATTCAAATATGCACATTAATCACCATAATGATATTATAAACAAAATAATATATCTAACTAAGATAATTAATAATAAAAAATTATAAAAAGATACTAATTAAGCGGCGAGATCTTGCCTTGGCGCATCGAACAAATCGACGTCAACGGCACGGGTCGGATCAGACGCGATGGAACATGGCATCGGAAGGAACTTTAGCGAGGGACTATCCGGCGATGGGGCAGTGGCGTGGGCAGCGGTTGGGCTGACGGTGGTGGCAAAATCGGGTTGTCGGGGCTGGGCTGTCGGATGGAGGTGGTGGACTTGGGCTGGTCGGATCTTAGTGGGTGTGGCCAACGCGGAGAGATGGGGGCTTGGCGGCTGCTCAGGTCGGTGGTGAAGGGGGTTGTAGGGGTGAGGAGAGAGGGTGGAGGAGGTGCTAGAGTTGGGTTCAGGCGGCGAGCGCTACTGACGGCAAGGAGAGAAGGAGGGTGAGGGGGTAGTAGGCTAAGTGAGGCATGAGGGTGGTGGGGGTAGGCTGAGGGCAGCTTGGATCTGGCGGTGGAAGGCTGAGGTGGAGTAGTAGCTTTGGAGGCAAGGCGAGCGGGTCGCGGAGGAGAGGAGCTCAGGGTGACGAAGGCCAAGGCGGAGGCCGTGGGGTGTGCTCGCGGCGTAAGGAGGCGCGGGTGGCGCTGTCGTAGGGGAGGGCGAGGCGAACGGCGGCGTGAGATGGAGAAGTAGGGCGATCAATGGTGGCTGGGTGGATGGCTGGTATGTTGGCCGACGAGGGAGAGGTGAGATCTGATATATATATATATATATATATATATATATATATATATATAGAGAGAGAGAGAGAGATAAATGAGGTGGCAGCTGGGTTTTTTGAATGTAGGGTAGGGTTTGGTTACGGGGTTATTTATACATAAATATAATATTAGTTAGCGTTAGGGTTAGGGTTAAATAACAAAAAATAATTAAAATAAATAATTATGAGTGCTTAAAAATTAAACTAATTACAGAATAATTATTTACAAATATAAACGTACATGTTGTGCTAGTACAACAGTTATACGAAATAATTAAAATAATATAATAATTTATATAAATAATACGTAATTTATAATTCAACATAATACACGAAATAATACGTAATAGTATCAATAACACAACAGATTAATTCCAAAAACTTGTACCGTATAAAATAAATTTATAAATATTAAAATCATATAATTAAATATAAAATTTGGATTTTAAATCATAGAAAATTTTAGAAGGCCGAGAAAAATAAAAATATTCTTCTAAAAATATTAATTAATTATTTAAAGATACTAGATAATTATTTTAGCTAGTATCAAATTTTTTGGTCACTACATCCTACCCTCCTTAAAACAAATTTCGTCATCGGAACTAAAATAACAAGGATGAAATATAAAGATAGATTCACTTCAACTCATATAAGGTTCAAAATATATTGCATATTCATAAATAAGAAAAGTCATACAAGGCGATTCAAATAAGATACAAGACAGAACCGCTAAGATTCAGGAAATAAATGAGGGTATTGCTGTAGCATCTCAGGCTCGGTTTCCCAAGTCAACTCTCCAGGAGAATTTGGGTGGCACATCACACGAACAAGCGATACGGTCTTGTTCTGGAGGGTCTTCTCCCTTCGGTCCAAAATTGCTACTGGCTGCTTCTCGTATTTCAAATCGGATCACACCTTAATCTCTAAGAAATCTACGACATGTCTCGAATTTCTGACGTATTTCTGCAATTGAGAAACGTGGAATATGTTATTCACTCTAGCCAGGGCGAGTGGTAATGCAAGTCGGTACACTACTTCTCCCACTCTCTCTAATACATTGACAGGACCAACATATCACGGACTCAACTTCCCACGCCTTCCAAAATGAATGGTGCATTAATTGGGGGAAATCTTCAGGAACACATGATCTCCTGGCTGAAACTCCAAGTACCGACGCTTTGCATCTGCCCAATGCTTGAATCTGTCTTGTGCTATACGAAGTCACTCTCGAATGATTCTGACTGCATCAACTAATTTATCAATTAACTCCGACCCAAAAATCTCTCGCTCACCAACATCGTCCCAACTCAGTAGAGAACGACACTGCCTTCCATACAGTGCTGCAAAAGGGGTCATTCCAATACTAGCCTGGAAACTATTGTTGTATGCAAACTCCACCAAATGCAAATGATCTTCCCACGACCCTTGGAAGTCAAGCATACAAGCTCTAAGCATGTCCTCCAAAATATGAATGGTCATCTCTAGGTGCCCATTAGTTTGATAGTGATAAACTGTGCTAAAACTAAGACTGGTCCCCAGACTCACCTGCAAACTCTTCCAGAACTCTAAAGTAAATCGGGTATCACAATCCGAGATGATGCACACTGGGACCCCGTGCAATCACATGATCTCCTACAACACGAAAGATTTACTAACACCATTGGGAAAGGAACTCATTGAAATATATAGAGATAAATATTTTACCTCCATGTATCTTTGAGTAAGATGCTCCGTCGATTATCCCACTTAGAAAGGAATGAAGTGAGCCGATTTGGTTAATCGATCTACGATCACCCAAACAACATCATTTTGTCTAGTGCTCCTAGGTAAGCCACTAACGAAGTCCATGGTGACATGCTACCACTTCCATTCCGAAATAGGCAATGGCTGCAAAATACCTACGATGCGCTGATTCTCTGCCTTCACCTGCTGACATACAAGGCACTTAGACATACTACGAGCCACATCTCTTTTCATACCATGTCACCAAAAGTTTAGTTTTAGATCCTTATACATCTTCGTACCTCCAGGGTGAATAGAATACGGTGACCTGTGAGCTTCCTGTAATATCTCCTCTTGAACATCTTCTCCTGGTACCTAGATACGACTCCCAAATTATAAGGATCCATCCTCATAAACAACAAATTCTAGTCGAAGACCAGCCACTGCTAACTCTCTACACTTCTGAAGAAATGAGTCACCTGCTTGTGCAACCTTGATCCGCTCGACCAGTGTCGATTGAATCTAAAGATTTATCAAAGAAGTGGTGATTCCTAGAAGAAGAACTTCTATACTCATATCCCTCGCTTCCTGTTGAAGTCTCCACTGAGCCGTGAGGGTCATGATCGTCGGCAATCGGCTCAAAGCATTAGGTACTACATTGACCTTACCAAGGTGGTACTGAAGATCGATGTCATAATCTGCCATTAGCTCTAGCGATCGGCGTTGCTTTATATTGATCTCTTTCTGAGTAAATATATACTTCAAGCTCTTGTGATCAGTGAACACCTTCACTTGCTCTCCCAACAGATGATACCTCTTGTAGGCGTCAAAAATTACCCATAAGTCCCCGTACGTGGCTCGAGGCAGAGAGAAGACGATGAACGTCGCTATTCGAGCCAGAGACACCAAGAGGTGTCTCGGCCAAGACATGGCCGAGACACCAATGAGTATCTCAGCCTTCTACTTTTCTCAAAATTCACGTGTGAAGATAGACCTTGCTTGCACTACCCCATTCACCTGTTCAATCCACTTCGCCAGTAGGATGGACCTTGTCGACACTCCTTCGTTCGCTTGTTGGTTCAACTCATCCTAAACACCGAATTTAAGCTCGCCCAAGCAAGACGTACTCGTCTGCATTGCCAGACTCGTTGAGCGGTTTGACTTGTCGACACCCCCTTGGCCACTCATGGGAATAACGACCGCTTGAAGGATAGGTTGTTATATTTAGACAACACGGCCCAGCCTAATTACGGCCTAAGCGGTCGAGATTAACCTAAACCGGCACCCCGAAAGGTTAAGGTTAGAGAGAACATCTTAGCATCCACCCTAAGAGAAACCTCTCAACAACTCATCATACTGAGGGGAATAGTATGCTAGCCTAATTCAAACAGTAATCGGTAAAGGCAACTCAAACCCATTGATAGCTGGGGGTTTGCTAAAAATCCTAAGAGAAACAAGAGAAAGAGAGCATATACGCATAACATTAAATAGCCAAAAGCATAATAATTCATTCAACCAATATGAAAGGTAATCAAAGTCGTGACAAGTTGTTCAAACAAGATGGCGATAAATCTTTCAAACAAAATTATAACAAAACAACACAAAGAAACACGAGGAGATCCTAAGAACTAATCCCCCCGTCAGTGCTAGTCCATCTCGGTCAGAGAGGCAAGTTCCGCTTTTATCTTGGCTACTTTCTCTATCTAATCCACTCGAACCTAGTCTTCTACCTCCTTCCGGATATTGGCCTCAAGAGCAGCAGTAGCAACGGAGCTCTCTTGACGGATCGCCTGAAGAGTCTACATCTCCTTTTCAACAGCATCGTGAACGTCCGTGCTTTTAAGCTGCAAGTCCCTCAGAGTCGCCTCTTCCTCCATCAGCTGAGCCTTCATTCAGACGATGGTGGAGGTTGAAACATTGATTTCCGCCTACAGTAGACATTGTCGGTGGAGGAAATATGAGACGAGGCCCCCTTGGTCCGACAGGTCCTTCTCTCGGATCTCCCGCTCATGCGCCCCTCTAGCACAGGCCTGAGCTATGAACCGCCCCATGTCCAGCTCTGAGTAGGCACATGACAGAGTCTCCAGGCATGTCAGGCATAGCTTAAAGCAAAGAAGCTTGACCAAACGACGCGTAGCCTCACGAGCTTCACCCAAACACCTAAGATCGGCTATGCAGTTCATGAGAAAGGGTCTGAAGTCAGCATAGCTCCCCAAGCTATGGCTAATGGTGGAGACCGCTTGTTTCGTAGCATTCTCTAGTTGCTCGATGAGGCCATGTATGGATCTAGGACTCGGGGTGACAGACTCCAGGCCGGCGGGGACCATGGCAATAGGCTGGATTCGTCATTAAGAGAAGGTTGAAAGGACTGAGAGGCAAAAATAGGAGTGTGTTCTTTCTCCTCATCATCGGAGAGGATGATGGGCTCTGGCTGAGTAGCCTCCTCTTTCCCTTCGAAGCATACTTTCTCATTCTCGAATCAAGGAAGACGAACTTTCTCTAAAAAAGTTTTAGCACAAGAGCATCAGAGCGAAGTAACCCCCCCCCCCCCATGTAGGGGATGAATGCCATATACGCGGAATCTTAACGATCGAGATTAACCGAGCTCTTTGAAGCAGACAATTTTGATTCTATGGTTCAAATCAAACGGCTAAGAGCGGGGCGGGACGTTTAGAATTCTATGTGAATGGCCAAGATCTGGCAGTTCAAGACATGATCCCCTATCGGATCGATGGTTAGGATCAAAAGAGCTATCGAATCTGCACCTCGAAGATGGAGTGTGAAGGCGAGGCATCATTAGTTGGCAAGTGTGGGGACTCACTCATGGACATGTAGCCAGCCTTCATAAGTTTGAATTTCACTCGTAGTGATCCAGCTCCAACGGCAGCGATCTCGCCTGTCGGCACCAAATGACTCAATCTAACTAGAGGAATCAAAATCACCTGAACAATGGTCACTTTCATTCAAAGTATTCCAGACCATATTTACAACTTGATTTAGGTCTAAAAACTTTGAAGGGGGTCTTGTAGGCTATGGAAATTGCCTTAACTAAGGAAACCCGCCATGAGAGTTCGATTCCGCCTGCGTGCTGGACTCGTCACTATGGACCAAACCCATTCAGAGGTAGAACTCACCTGTACAAATCGAGTTCCTTCAAACTCGCCTGCACACTTAACTCGCCTGCACGAGTCAAGTTCCCTCAAACTCGCCTACACACTTAACTCGCCTGCACGAGTCAAGTTCCTTCAAATTTGCCTGCATGCTCAACTCGCCTGCACGAGTCAAGTCCGTCTAGGCACCAGACTCACCTACAAGTCCAAGACGTCAGCTAGATGACCAACAATCTCGTCAGAACTCACCTGTGTACGAGGCGGCTATGATGTTGTGTACAAGGATGGGCCTTCCTATTTTCCACGACATGAGGGGAAGGACTACAATGCTTCGAGCCCCTCAAACAGCCGCTCATGGTACAAGTGACCCATCAAGTCCACACAGTTACTAAGCTTGCCTACATACCAGACTCGTTCGTATGAAGTGGGTTCGTCCAAGTGACCAGATCCACCAGCACATTCAAACCAATAGCTAGGCGATCAATAATTTCATCAGAACTCTCCTGTGTACTAGGCCGCTACGATGTTGTGTACAAGGATGGGTCCTCCCATTTTCTACGACGTGAGGGAAAGGACTACAGTGCTTCGAGCCCCTCAAATCACCGCTCATGATACCAGTAACCCGTCAAGTCCACGCAGTCACCAAGCTCGCCTACGTACCGAACTCGTTCGTACGAAGTGGTACGTCTAAGTTACCAGATCCGCCTGCACATTCAAACCAATAGCTAGGCGATCAACGATCTCACCACATTCAATCCAATAATGAGGGGAAGGAGTACAATACTCCAAACCCATCAAGCAGCCGCTCATAGTACAAATGAGAAGCATGGCATCTCTCAACAGTAGATGGTCACATCCCATGATTCAGGGAGAAACCACGCCATCTCTCCTCTATTTAAGGGCCTCTCCTAACTACAAGAAAGGGGTTCAAGGTTCCGTTCATTGAGAATTCATTGATAGAATTAGTGAACCAGACCATTAGCTATCGGCTCTTGAGTGAGCTAAGGATCTTCTCTTTACAATATTTCTACACTAGAGCATCTTCCTTAAGTTCTCAACCTCGATCGCCATTGAACTCGGAGACTCAAACTCGATTAACACGAGCTTCTACTATGCACTAAAGCTCACCAGCAACCTAGATCGAATCGTCCAAGGGAAGCAGACTCAGTGCGAGAACTGAGTGAGGCATCCTATAATTATCGAAGTCCCCACATTAAACAATAAGAGCATTCCCTTCGCTTCTATTATAATTTCGAATCATTAGTTTGTATTAAGTTGTTCTTATCAATACAAACGAAATCCTCATTTTGGGAAATCAAAATTTACACCTATAGGCATATCAGTGAGTTTGGTGAACATGCATGCGATTCAATGGAGAGCTTCTCCGAGGCTAATCACAGATTGCTTGTTGACATATTGGTGAAGCAAGACGCTCGTGAGACCGCATGACCAACCGTTGAAGTTGGTTCATCTGCTTGAATTGATTTTACCCTATCGTTCCGTTTTTTGTTTATCGATCTTTATTTAACCACATGAGAGTTTTAATTATAGAACCATCCACTAGAGCTGATACGGCTATAGCCTCAGGGGGTTGGAGCAACCCAAGGACTTAGGCGCTTTGGGTTTAGAGCAATTCGTTGTTGAGACTCAACCATATATCCTCCAATCCGAGATTGTCGTCCTTCTGGACCTGATGCTCACTGAGGTTTTAGCTAAAGCTGGAGTTAACCCTACTGTCCAAGCCACGCAACTAGCAGATAAATCTGGTAAGTCTAAAACTATTATATCTACAACAATTCCATCTGTTCACGAGGTTAGACTGGCGGGACCAAGCGCGGGGCATCAAACTAAAGGAGCTTCTACCAGGGTTGGTAAGTTGTATCACGCTCTTTGCCTTAAGACTCTGGCTATTATTTTGGAATATTTATTTTTCCTCTTTTCTTGTAGAGCTTTCATCATCCCCATATGAGCTCGTCAAGGCTTCGTTTTCTGACAATGATCCGAGCAAAGCTATATTTTGCCAGGACCTTGGCCATTTTGCTTCCTTTGTGAGCAGAATAATTCACAAGATCCTTCATCAAGGATATTCTTTTGATCAGTTTAGACGGTCTCTCGATCGTAAGGTGACAGGAATTAGAGAAGAAGGATATCCAGCCTTGGCCGATTTTATCACTACGAACTTAGTCATGCTGGAGTGCAAGCTCCAAGAGTTGGGGGAGTTGCAGGCTGTAGGTGCTTCTTCATATATGGCTGCTCAGTTAGAGTTTTAGCTAAAGAAGTGGCACGATGCCCGAGCGTCCATTGGGAGTTAGCTCCAAACACAAGAGGGTTGTGTTATGCAAATGACGGCGATTCTCTTGAGGAAGGACAAGTCCAGGGCTGAACTGCTTGGTTCCTTAGCCTCGATCTGCAAGGAAATAGCCAGTCTCGAAAAGTCCCTAAAATATGCTAAATATTCTTGTGCCATTCTCGAAGGTGAATTAGCCAACGTTGAATGCTCCTAAAAACAGACACTTGAGAATCTGGAGCCTGAGAAAGAGAAGTTGGCCAAGCTGAGAGGTGAAGCTACAAAGATACTGAATATCATTTAAGATTCTGTCCGGACTGACTTGTAGGCTGAGCTTTAGCGGAATTATGTAGAGGAGCTCTGTAGGCTGAAACAATGGATTTGTGGCCGTAAATTGTATTTAGATTGACATAACCACTTTTGTATCTTCTTTTGATTTGACTCCATTAATGAAAACAAAGTCTTTTCTTTAATCCATTTTTATTGTTGTTTATGATTTCTTATTCTCTTTGGAACAAATAACCACAACACTAATAGGATTTTTAGCAAACCCTCACCCGTCAACGGATTTGATGTGTCTTTATCAATTACCATTCGAATCGGGCTAGCATGTGAATTGTCTAAGTCTGTTCCACATGTTATGTTGTGCTAAAAGAATAAACTCTTTTAGACTTGGTACTATGATATTGAATACATAGATTTTGTTATTTTTACAGAAAAGACTAACCGGCTACGCGTATTAAGCGTAGGCTTATCTCTAATTAGAGATCGAGATAAAGTCCTCCATGTGCGTAAAGCATGGATTTTGATGTTATTAATAATGACCTGCTTCGATATTGAATATGTAGGTTTTTGTTATTTTCAAAGAAAAAGGACTAACCGGCAATGCATGTTAGGTGTAGCCTTATCTTTAATTAGGGATCGAGATAAAACACCCCATGCATGTGAGACATGGACTTTAGTGTTATTAATAACAACCTGCTATGATATTGAATACGTAGGCTTTTATTATTTTCACGAAAAATGGACTAACAGGCAACGCGTGTTAGGCGTATGCTTATTTTAATTAGGGATCGAGATAAAATCCTTCATGCGTGTGAGACATGAATTTTGGATGTTGCAAGATTGTGTCTTCTCTTAGGGAAAAGATGAACCCGGTGCCGGAGAGGAAGAATTTTATATTATATCTCATGCTTATCTTCTCTTTGGGCGAAGATGAACCTGATGTCAGTGAGAGAGAATTTTATATTCTATCTCTTGCTTGTCTTCTCTTGGGGCGAAGACAAACCTGATGCTAGAAAGGAAGAATTTTATATTCTATCTTCTGCTAAAAAAGAAACTCAAAGTGGGATCTCTACTTTGAGAATCTTGAAAGGTGAAACTAAGAGTGGGATCTTCACTCCGAGAATCAAAAAGATCCAGATAACCCTAACTTTTATAGGATTGGTTACCCAATCTGAAGATGAATTTCTCGTTTATCGAGATGAGATTCTAACTTCGGCCCTAACTTTAGAAAGGTTTGACAGAAGAGGAATGGATGAAAGCATTTCGTTTATCAAAAGGGAATTCTAGTTTTGGTCCTAACAATGAAAACGTTTAACCAATGTGGGATTTGAGACGACCCTAACTGTAGGATGGTTTGATCACTCGATTTGAAAATGAACCTCTCGTTCATGGGAGGAATCTAGATGAGATATTGGCTTTGGTCCTAACAGTAGGAAGGTTTGACCAAGAAATAGTGGGAGTGGACATACAAATAACATTGGAAATGTTGACTTATACAAATCACACTATGGGGGTTTTTGGTGTTAAGTTGTAGGGACTTAACACGAAGGGGGTTTGACAATCGCCATGGATCACCAGATTGAAATTTTGAATGTTGTGTCAGGACTTTAACAGTGGGAGTGTTAAAAGCTTGAACACAACGGGAGTTTGAATAGATTTAGCCATGAAGAATTCTAGTGGAACCATCGTCAATTAATTTGATCAATAAGGATTTTTTATGATGGAGGACCGTGAATCATTAAGCACTCCACAATTACACCGTAGGAGTTGAAAGTACCCTAGAGGGGGGTGAATAGGATTATTGCTAATGCTATTAGATATTAATATCGATTAAAACTTATTAACAAATTATTCTTACAAGTTAGATATACAATGCAATATGAGCAAGAATATAAACACAAGAGAAAATAAACAAGAGTGATAGTGTAAACAAATAGTGGACACAAAGAACAATCCAAACACAATAATATGATTATGGAGTTCGGACCTTCCGTCTTACGTCTCCGCTCCCCACTCCCGGGGAGAAATCCACTATCACGAAACACACGGTTTGGAAGACGAAACTTCTATACACACTTAGTTTTTTAGCTCACCAAAAAATCTTTAAATCTCTCACAATGTACATACACAAACTACAATCTCAAGTGTTGGTCCTCACGTATTGTCTCCCTTAAGTGCTCGACTTTACTATCTCTCTCTAGGCATTACTACCGACGTCACTCCTCTTGGTATCGACTACATCCTCACTACACACTCCTCTTGGTGTAAATATGCATTACAAAGTGATACCCTCATAATAAGGCTGAATTACAAGATTTTGTTCTCTACAATAGGTGAGAACACAATTTAGGCTCACTTTTAAGGTTAGACTCGCCACAACCCCAAATTATACAATATTTGAAAATACTTAAGCTTAATGGTTGTGTGAGTACAAACAATTAGAGAATCAAACATAAACTCAAATAAATCTAGCAAATATGAATATAACAATTAAAGCATAAGCAAGCTAGAGATATGAGTTTAGAAACACTTCTCTAATAACAAGAGAGAGGGATTAGAAAATTGAAATCCCAAACTAAAATTGATCTCCTCTTCTTGTAAAATGATCTTCACCAAAGCTAATTTTGTAAACAAACACTTAAAACAAACTAAACTCTTTTTAAAATTATTTTAAAACACTCTCTTGTTAGTGCATAAGAAACAATGAAAGTTGAGGGTTTTTTATAGCCTCTTAAACTTGCCAAAAACCCCCAAAAAATCACAAAAAACAAAAAATAGCCATTACTAGCTATTATAGGCTAAAATCTTATCATCAGTCGACGGATGATGTCATCGGTCGACTGATGAAGTCGACCGTTGAACAGTTTTTGCAGATTCTGGATTTTTACGTATCTAACTTTTTAAAATCAATTAACAATAGTAAATCAATTCCAAACATTATGAAATTTTGATGAAATGTTCTAAACATTTATAAGAATATGTTAGAGAAAGAATTTATGAAATATAGCTTCCTATTTGTGAGAAATAAATGTTTGAACATATATATTATAGATTCTGAAAACTACTGAATCATCCAATTTTGTAAAATCAATTCAGCATAGTAAATCAGCTCTAAAAATAATAAAAGTTTGGAAAATAATTATAAACATGTAATAGAACATGTTAGAAAAATAATCTTTTAAATTTCATTTCCCATTTGTGAAATATCATTTATTTTGTAAACTATTCAAAAATACAAAAACGTTAAATACTCGATTTTGACAAAAATAATTTCAAACAAGTTTGCAAATCCTTTTGAATTAATTAATAGACTTAGGAAAAGATGTATAGTTGATAATCCAAAAATATGATATTTTAACAAAAATGATGTGTAATGTGATAAATCTATAATTTGTGTGTACGTGTATGAAATGAGCTTAAAGTATTAACATACAAAGTAAACTCCTAAACCTAATGTATCCAAGCTAAGAGATCTTCTATATGCTCATCTTGGTAAACATGGATGAAAATTAAACTTGAATCTTTGACTTAAATTCATTGGCTTCACTCCGATATTCTGCTAACCTCCTTTTGATGTCATCGTGAGGGCGCAATCCAACTAACCTCCAACATGGATATTTGTGAAGATTACCTAACAAAATAAATGCAAACACTCGACACATATTGTTAGGAATTATTTGTAATCATCAAAACAAGATTAGGGAGTAGGCTCATAAACAGGAGACCTAACAATCTCCCCCTCTTTGATGATGATAAACAATCTGCACAAAGAAATATAAAATATGCATGATACATAAAAGAATATGTAAATTATAAATATCATGCATAAAACCAATGCTATACTCACAATCTACACAATTTTATATGCATGATACATAAAAGAATATATATATA
>BQKN01055528.1:0-18366 GCA_022839385.1 Asparagus kiusianus | reverse complement strand
GGACTCATGCACGATTTACTCTGCCCAGCTTGCCGCCTAGTTGCTCTACGGTTGTGGACTTTCGGGATTGGTTTGATGAAGTCTCTCGAATCCCAGAGTACGATGTATACACATCTTGCATAAACGAGATTCGAGAGTTCTATAAGTCCAGAAGTGGTTCCGCTCGGACTCGACTACCGGGGATTGGGGATTATTTGTCGTGCAAGCGAAGGATGGTTGGGGGTGAAGAAACCACAGAGAAACCACCAACTACTGGGTCTTCTGAGGAAAAGGCAATGGATGAAATCCCAGAGGAGATACCCACTCTCGAGCGTCGCTCTTTGAGGTCATCTGGGAAGAAGGCTCTTACTGCTGATGAGGTTGCTGCGTATGACAAGAGAACACGCAAGCGAAAACCTATCGCAGCTAAGAACTCTAAAAAGTCCAAGTTGATGGGGGATGCTATCAAGTCTGCACATGTTGCGTCTCCTGAGAATAAAGGGGAGACCATGTTCCTGGCTGCTCCTTCTGGTCCTGAAGTAACGACAGCTGGGCAGGGATTGACCATCCCAGATCCAACATCAAATATGCCCGAAGGGCCGTCTTTTGAAGCTGTCGACCCTCCCATTCGCACTGATTATGCGAATTGTTTTACTTATCCAACTGCTCCACCCCCAAGCTCGGAAACTTTGAGGAAGCTTATCGAACAATTAGAGCATTGGATGCAAATAACCATTGACGTCGTCAGTCTCGGGGACGCGAGCTTCAAGGTCTTTGAACCTCATCTGCTGGAGTGTGTCGCCAAGATTAGGAACCAGGGGAATGCGGTATGGACCGAGAATTGTCGCGAGGGCATCATTATTCTGGAGTATGAATTGGAGTTCCTTTCCATGCTACAACGCGACGAAATAGGACCAGAAGTGGATCAGGCTCTCTCTAAGGCTAGGGCTTTAAAAGCTCAGCAGCAAGAGGTTCTTCAGAAGAGCTTATCCGAAGCAGAATCTCGTGTTGCTCATCTACGTGGGGAGCTTCTCCGGGCACAAGAGGACATGGGCAATCTTGCCGTGAGTCTCCGGGATAAAGCAGCAGAACTTGCTCATGCTGGTGTTGAGGTACCTCAAATAAATGCTCAGCTAGCCGATGGTATGGAAATTTTCAAAGGGTTAGCTGGTTATTATGATGGGCTTCTCAAAGGTTATTGCGACGAAATTGTCGCTGCTGATAAGATTAGACGAGAGCTCGCAGCAGCAGCACCAAATGAAGAGGAACTCAAGAGCCAGGTAACAGAAGAAGTCAAGAAGGCTCGCGAGGAGAAGATATCAGCTTTAAAGTCTAAACTCAAATCTTTTAGACTGATGAGCCCCGATGCTTAGGACTTGAATTGCTGCTTTAGTTAGGGAATAATTTTGTATCATTTTTGTTTCAACCGTCTTCACTTTTGTACGCAAATTTACAGTGTTGAATGAAAACAATATCATTTTAGTCTTCATTATCTCTTTTTGCTGAACTCTAATTTGAGACAACGAAGAATAATACAAATACCATAAGTGCGATGTTAATTTGGTATACAAGACAAAAAATATTGTAATTTTATTCCCGAAATGCATTATGAATTGGCACCCCCAGCCTGACTTGGCTGGAACTTACAAGAACAAGGAGTGAGCTACATGATTCACGGAAAATATCTCTTAAGGAATTTCCCATTAATCGGCATCATGAGCCTATCTCCTTTTTGATTGATAAGGCGGTAAGCTCCACCCGAATAGACTACATCTATTACGAACGGCCCTTCCCATTTAGGATTGAACTTCCCTTTGGTTTTGTGTGTCATCACCATGGGTCGTCTGTTGGCCAAAACCAAATCGCCTTTCTTGAAAATCCGTTCCTTAACCTTTTTGTTGTAGGCTTTGGAAATACGAGCTTGATATAACGAAATCTGTTGCTGAGCTTGAAGTCGTTTGCCATCTAAGACTTCAAGTTCCTGCAGACATCGTTGAAGTTTTTCTTCTTCTGTTAGCCCGGTTGCAATCGCGATTCTCAGAGAAGGGATTTGAATTTCTAATGGCAATACAGCCTCGCAGCCATATACCAAAGAGAATGGCGTAGCCCTTGTAGGGGTTCTCACCGTTGTACGGTAAGCCCATAGACATTCGCCGAGCCTCTCGTCCCAATCACGTCGGCTTTTGGAGACAAACTTCTTGAGAAGCTTTACTATGGTTTTGTTGAATGCTTCCGCCAGACCATTTGCTGGCGGGTAATATGCCGTAGATGCAACACTTTGGATCCTGAATTTATCACAGAATCTCTGGAATCCAGAGCTGACGAATTGTGTCCCGTTATCGTGAACTATTCGTCGGGGTACTCCAAAACGGTAGACGACGTGATGCTTGATGAACTTGATTACATTTGAAGTCTTGACTTCTTTCAATGGGACTGCCTCCGCCCATTTGGAGAAATAATCAGTCACAGCTAGAATTAACCGGTGTCCCTTAGACATTGGAGGGGAAATCGGTCCTACAATATCCATACCCCACATTTCGAAAGGCCAGGATGCCGACGTGGGGTGTAGATTCCCAGGTGCTTGGTGGATAAAATCCCCATGAACTTGACATGCGTGACAACGTTTAGCGTATTCAACCGCGTCTGAAAATATTTTCGGCCAATAATAGCCAATTCGTCGGAGGCGATCTCCTAATTTAGCTCCAGGCTGATGAGCCCCACACAATCCGCCATGAGCCTCTTTGAGGGCCTCCTTCGCTTCATTTCGGGAGAGGCATCTAAGTAAGACTCCATCGTGTGATTTGTGATACAGGACTTGAGAAACTGCATCGTAATAGAATCGGAGGGCCTTTCATTTAATGGAGGCCGCTTCCTTAAGGCCATCGGGCAGAATTCCATATAGGGCATAGTCGATGTAGGGGAACCGCCAATCCCTAGATTCAAATTCCATAAATGTCGTACAGACTTCTCCTGACGTCGTCTCGTCTGGGTCTTCCTCTATAGGGATCTTGGAAAAGCATAGCCTCCGTCCCGTGACTGGAATCGTTGTTCCGACTTCCGGTAGCAATGCTAACGAAGTTGCCAAGGAGGCTAAAGCATCTGCATACGCATTCTGAGCTCGTGGTACATATTCTATAAAGAATCCTTCGAACTTCTGAGCTTTCTCTAACACAGCGAAGTAGTATGGGATCAAATCCTCATGACGTACTTCGTACTCTCCTCGGACTTGATTAACGATTAGCTGAGAGTCACCGTAAGCTTCGAGGTGCTGAACATTAAGTTCTTCGGCGAATTGCATTCCTAATAGCAGAGCATTATACTCAGCTACGTTGTTAGTACAAGGTTCGATTAGGGAGAATCCCCTTGGGATTACGTGACTGTTCGGAGAGACTAATACTACCCCTACTCCCACGGTGATTGCTCCATGAGGATTTGCTCTAGACGCGCCGTCGAAGAATAATTTCCACACTTGTGTGACTTCCTGGATGACGCAAGCTTCAGCGACTTCGTCAGGTAATTCTTCGTACAACTTAGACGTTCCTACTACTGGGTGATCAGCTAAGAAGTCTGCCAGTGCTTGACCCTTGACCGCCTTTTGAGACATGAACTGCATGTCGTACTGCGACAAGAGAATGGCCCACTTTGCGAGTCGGCAATTCAGAGATGATGGTTTTGTCATCAGAACTCTCAAGGGATTCACCCTAGAGATGACCTGAATGGTTTGTCCAACTAGGTAATATCGCATCTTTTGGATTGCGAATACCAAGGCGAGACATTCCTTTTCGACTGGATTGTACCGGTGTTCGGCTCCCATCATAGTCCTGCTCAGGTAATAGATGGCTTGCTCTTGACCTTGATCATTGTTCTGGGCTAACAAAGCTCCAAGAGAATGGTCCATGGCCCTCACATATAACAGAAATGGTTTTCCTGATATCGGAGCCACGAGAACTGGTGGTTGAGTGAGGTATTTCTTAATCTCCTCGAATGCTCTTTGACACTCGGCATCCCAAACAAAGGATATTCCTTTCTTCATGAGCTTAGAGAAAGGTTGACACCGCCCAGAAAGATTTGATATGAATCTTCGAATGTAGGCTAGTCTACCTTGCAAACCTCTGAGCTCTTTGAGATTTTTCGGGGGTGGTATGTCTTGAATGGCACGTACTTTCTCTGGGTCAAGAGAGATTCCTTTGGACGTGACAATAAATCCTAGGAATTTTCCACTTGATACTCCAAGAAATGATTTTGTAGGGTTCATCTTCAACTGATGTGTCCGCATGATTTCGAACATTGTCCTCAAGTCTGCAAGATGATCATCCTTACATTGACTTTTTACTGCTATATCATCAACGTAGCACTCGATCTTTTTTCGCAGATGCTCATAAAAGATGGTGTTCATTGCCCGTTGATAAGTTGCACCTGCATTTTTTAGGCCAAAGGGCATCACTGTGTAGCAATACACCCCCAACGGTGTTCTGAATGCGGTATGCTTCTCGTCGTCGGGGTGCATCTTGATCTGATTGTACCCAGAGAATCTATCCATGAAAGACATTCTTTCATATCCGCAGGTGTTATCAATCATAACATCCGTTATAGGAAGCGGGAATTCGTCTTTTGGACAAGCTGCGTTAAGATCGCGGAAGTCTATGCATATCCGGACCTTCCCATTCTTTTTGGGAACTGGAACAATATTGGCCACCCAGTCAGGGTGTTGTTCTTCCCTCACAAAACCTGAGTCTATAAGCTTTTTCACTTCAGACTCGATTGATTCCATGATCTCTGGACGAAACCTGCGTTGTTGTTGTTTAACTGGTTTTGCATCCGGATCAATGTTGAGACGGTGCATGGCAACCTTCGGGTCAAGGCCAGGCATATCTTCATATTCCAGGCGAAGACATCTATATATTCTCGGATGAGAGATATAAGGTCTTCTTTTTCGGATGATGACAGGTCTTCGGCTATAAAGATAGGTTTGGGGTCAGACTCGTCTCCCATGTTGACCTGGATCACCTTATCTTCCGTGGGTGGTTCGCGTTGTTCGAAGCGCATATCCCACAAGATATTAAGACGTTTGATCCATGGATCGTTGGTTGATTCGACTAACTCTTCATCACCCCCTGCATCTTCATCGGGGTGACTAGTTGAAGCCATGTTCACAGTCAAACTTTTGAAGAAAGGTCCGACACTGACATCGGATTCCCAGGAAGATGTTCCAGATGAATGATCCTGACGCAGATAATTACTGATATCATTTTCTAAGGCAGGGGGAGTTGTGACGTAACCTAAGCCCCTTCTCGTTTTTTGATAATAATCCGGACGCTTTCCTGCAGGGGTTAGAGACATTCGGATTGGGGTTCGTCTACCTTTCCCGAAGTTCAGACCTTGTTTCTCATTAAAGTTATAGCCCATTCGTTTTATTAAGTATATAGAATTGGGTTCATGGTAATGGAATTGGGGACTTCCGTCGTCTTCCTCTGAACTTCCTCGTTTGAGTTGCTCGGGTTTGACTTTACCAAAACAGATCGGCTTCTGCCCTTTCCTTTTGGATGGGACTTTGAAGAAAGCCTTCTGTACATGTTCTGCTTCTTCATCCGAAGCGAAGAATGACCTGATAGGCAATGTTAGTGATGCCTTCGTGCACAGTGTGTGCCATGGGTTGGTACCTGCATTAGAATTATTCTCTACTGGCTTATTTCTAGAGGATGCATCAGGCAAGTACGCTAAAAGAAAATCTTTATTAATGCACCATTCACCCTCACTCAGTACATTATTATTACCCTCATCTTGACCCATTACATCTAAGTTCAGTTCCCACGGACAATCGTTTTCGGGATCTGGTTCAATGTCGGCTTCATTACCGCTGTCCGCATCTTCTTTCTCTTGGGACTCCAAATAGAAGACGGAATCAGTGTGGAAGTTCTCCACTCCTCTGAAGGGGTATTTCTCTGCAATTAGAGTTCGGACTTCTCCTTCATCATTGGCATATTTCATGACCTGATGCAGAGTAGACGTGATAATGCGGTTTGCATGTATCCAGGGCCTTCCCAGTAATAGATTGTAGGAATTGTCCGCGTCTATGATGTAGCATGTCACCTCGGACTTGAGGTCTCCAATTTGACATCTGAGCTTTATTTTCCCTAGGGGTCGAGTGCTGTTTGCATTGAACCCGAAGATAGTGGTCTGGGTAGTGTGTAATCTGTGCATAGGGATCCCTAAGACCTGCATGACCCTATAAGGCATGATGCTGAGTGCGGAGCCCGGGTCAACCTGGACACGACTGATTTCGGAAGATCCGATATACCCCGTGTAATACAAAGGTCTGTCATGTTTATGTTTAACCTGCATATCTTCTTGAGTGAACGATATATAAGGTAAACTTCTTGCAGCTTGCAGACATTGCCGACAAGTCTGATCTTCAGAAACTTCGGGAATTGGAGCAACTTGTGTGATGAAGCTCTCCGTACTCTTCAAAGCTTCAATTAGAGCTTCTTTGGTAGTTTTTGACAACCTTAGGAGCTCATATAATGTAATTCGGGCCGGTATGTTGGCCAGCTATGCCATGACATTAAATTGAAAAGGAGCACTGGACTCTCCGGGTTCTTGGTGCAGATTTCTGTTAAACCGGAGCTCCTTTTGCTTCCCTTTTTCGGCAGGCTTCTTCGGTACAGAACCCCCAGCGTCTTGGGGCTGTTCGTCAGCTTCTTGAACATTCTGACCGTAGTCTTTCAAGTAAGCTTTTCCTGACCGAGTGCCAGGATTGCCTTCTAGATACGCCGCTAGAACGATCCTCTCGTCTTCTGAATCAGTGAGAGGTTTGAGCAAATCATCATTCTCATTAACAGAGGGGCTAATCATGTTGGATGCCTTAGCCTTTCCTCTTTTCTTCTTGGACGAGATATCCGTCCACTGTTGGTCTTCCACCAGATCAGGATGAACCCACATGATTTCTCCCTTTGGAGTGGTGAGGGGTATTAGTCCCTTATCCTTCTGACTATGCAAGTCAGTATTCTTCAAGTGCATTTCTCCCTTGTGGATGGGGACAACGCCATCTGCGATCGCTACGGGAGGAAAATCACCGAATTGGACTGCTATCATGTTGGTGGAGACGGTCTTTTGCTCAGGTTTCAGAGTGAGCGCCTTAGCGTCCACCAAATTCTGGAGAATGTCCTTAAAGATGTAACATCTTCTGGTAGGATGTCCCAGGAATCTGTGATAGCGGCAGTAATTAGGGTCATCTACCTTCCCTGCTTCATCTGGCTTCCTAATTTCAGGAAGCTGCAACTTGTTGTTCTTCCGCAATAGCTGGAACAAGGTGTCCACATGTTCCTCCTTGAAGGAGTACTGTTTGGGCACTTTCTGCTTGTTAGGTGTTTTGCCTTGCTTCGCGGGAGGCGGCACTTGCGTGTAATCAGCTGCTAAGGTCTCTTTCCCCTTAGACTGTTGGGCATTGTTCTGATTGCGTTGCTGTTGTTGTTGCGGTTTGGGCTGTGCAGCTTCTTCGGCTTTCACCCGAGCAACAATCTCTTCAGCTTGTTCTCCCTGCGAAACCAGTTGTCTCCAGGAACGACACTCCGCCACCCCCATCTGAGCGAGGAGTTGGGTCTGTAAATTGTGCCTGCACGTTTCAACCAGAGTTGATTGAGTCATACCTGAAGGGCATCGCAATGCCATGCTGTGAAATCTCTCCACATATGCCTTGATGGACTCTCCCTTCTTCTGTTTGGTGGCGAGAAGAGTCGGGACCGAAACTTCTGTATCGTCCTCGAAGAACCTGGCTAGGAACAGTCTTTCTAAATCTACCCATTTCTGAATAGATCCAGCAGGCAGCTTCATAAACCATTCAAAGGCTACCCCTTTAGGAGTGCCGATGAACAAGCGTGTCAGGATGGCGTCGTTCGCCACTACATCTCCAGTCTGAGACTTGAAGTAATAGATATGCTGATTTGGTGATCCTGTGCCATCGAAGGGTTGCAATGTTGGAGCTTTGAACTTCCGTGGGTATGGGGCTATATCCCACTCAGCAGGATAAGGCCTCACCACTCCTTCTTCGCGGAGCTCACTTCTGTTGGCGATTGCATTGAGGCGAGCCTCCAGTTCGTCCATTTTAGTGGACTGAGGATGCAGTTCTTTTTCCACCTCTTTCTCACCTTCAGAAGAGGATTCCAGGTTGTGAGTCTCACTATCTGAATGTTCGTGAGCTTTTTGCTTTCCCTTTGACGTTGTCCTCCGGGAAGATTCAGGTTTTTGGCCTTTTTCTGCCAGAAGTTGGGCCAACATGTCCTTCAATTGAAGAAGGGTCTCTTGTTGCGCTTGGAGTATGACGTGATGTTCGTCTACTCTTTTGGCTATGTCCTCGGGGTTTCCCGTCATGTAAGCCGAAACTCCTTGTGCCCCAACAGAGCTTGAAGATTGAGATTCAGCTATTGCTGAATGTTCATCACTTGTCGTAATCCCTTTGGCTAACTTTTGATAGTCAACCGGGCGAATAGCTCCTGTTCGAGTCCGAGTATTCCGATATACTCCTTCGAACTGGTCACAAATTTCCCTAACAGTTGGGGAATGACTTCTTTGTGACTCGTCAGAATCAGAATGTGAGACTCTTCCTCTGCCGATCATGTTGATGGTAACCTCAGGATAGTCAATTTCAGAGGTCTTCTTCTGGCGACGTTGTCGTTTGGGAGGTCTAGCGACATTCGTCAACCTATTAAACACCGATTGCCTAGGCGTCGGTGAGCAACAGCTGCATTCGGAGAGGACAGCGGAAATGAGCCGTTCACACTGACACGAATGGGCCACTTGCTGTGTTGGTCTTCCTCTTGACAGTAGCTCACGCAAGTCGGAGACCTGGGAAAGATTTTGTGAGGGTGGAGATGGAACCCCCTGCCTTTGGATGGGTTGGACATGAATATTAAATCCATGCCGTCCTTTTTGAACCTGACGGACCGTGTCGTGTTCTTGAGGCGAAACACGAGGGTCGCGCTTTGGTTTATAAACACAAGGTCGAGGCCTGTGTTTGACCGATTGAACAGATCCTTGAGGATCTTGTCCTGATTGAACGCACACTTGTGGTGTGCGTTTTGATGTTGAAACAGACCCCTGCGGGTCTTGTTTTAGTTGAACGCACACTTGAGGTATGCGTTTTGAAACAGACCCTTGAGGGTCGTTCTTTGTTTGGACGCACACATGTGATGTGCGTTTGGTTGATGACCCAGACCCCTGAGGGTCTGATTTTGGTTGAACGCAGACTTGTGGTATGCGCTTGGTTGACGAACCAGACCCCTGAGGGTCAGGTTTTGATTGGATACACCCTTGAGGTGTGCGTTTGAATGATTGAACAGACCCCTGAGGGTCGTGTTTTGATTGAACGCACACTTGTGGTGTGTGTTGGAATTGTTGAACGTGCCCCTTGGGGTCACGTTTTGGGACGCACCCTTGAGGTGTGCGTCTGGATTGAACAATGCGCCATTGGGGTTCGCGTTTGAGCTGGATAGCCCAAGGCTCATAGTCGGGTTCATTGCCACGAAGTGTGCGTTCTGGAGCAGAAACGTAGAGTTCAGGCAGATTTTCAGAAACGCAATTCCTGCGTTGGGCCGTAGCTCGGCTATTCCGCAAATATGCTCGCCGCATGGATCTTCTCCTCCGTCGAGCGGCGTTTTTCTTTGCTTGTTTCAACGCCTTAGCCACAGCGTCGTCGGTGTTGATTGGGTTTTCCTCCGACATAGGTCTCTTTTGACCTATTATGCGCCGTAGTGATACGGGGGAGGAGTCTTCAACTCGCAGAGCGAGTTTAAGGTCTTGGCCAAAGGAGAGGGCTTTCTTTGGCATCTCAGCAGTAGTGATGACCTCCTTAGAGGTCTTGTGGGTATCACGCCTAGCTTTAGGGCTAAGCGACCCAGAGGAGAGAACCTTCTCATACTTGGCTTGGTCGAACTCTACAATGAGAGTTTCGACGGTGGTCCTAGTGAGGTGGACGTCGGATTGCGCCACCACTTCATCATCAGTGAAGCTAGTCCCCAACGGAGTCGTCATCTTTTGTTTGTTGGAAATTTGATGTAAAAAGATAATGAAAGAAAATTTGACTTGTATTCTCTCAAAATTGATTACAATTTGAATTCCGATTACAAAAGAGAGGAGAATGGATTTGATTCTCCCCTTTGTTTAATTCTGGGTTCTTCTTGGCAGTGTATGTAGGAAAATTGCAATAAAGAAGATAAAAGAAAATTTGAATTGATTCCTGTGATCTCGATTACAACTTGATTACAAAAGAGAGGAGAACAAAATTGGTTCTTCCCCTTTGTTTAAAACTGGGTTCTTCTTGGTAGCGATGGAATGCCTCCTTCGATTGCTTGCGTCGAATTTGCTCTCCGTTGACGATCCGACCGTCTCTTATCTCGTGGGAACGATGAACTTCTGTAGGAAGTTTTATACGTAACTCTTTAATGAGTTTAAGAACTCTGAACGAGTTAAAACTCTATAGATAGAGTTGTTAGAACCGAAAATTCGGTTAATGATCAAGCTGTATCTGTTGTCGTTGAAGAATCCTCTCAGATTTGATCTTCTGAGCTTGATTCGAAAATCCTATCTCCAAGGATTTTGTTGCTGCTAGTGCTGAATCCCCAAACCCGAGTGGTTGAGATCTTGAATCGCCTTCAAACCTGTGCGGTTAGATGCTGAAAATCCCACCTTGGCTAACTTCCTCCGTTCAAAAAGCCAGCCCTTAACTCTGTCGAGTTTGTTGAGTTTTATATGGGGATAAGGGGTTGTAACTGTCCCCTATATCCGCTCCTACGTGGGCGAAAATCCCTCAGAACGTGGGATAAACGGTTTTAGAACCGTTCAACTCATGTTGAATGAGTCAAACGCCCACGTTGGCGTTCAGGACCCTAACCTCGCGTCTTAGGATTGAGACGCGAGGTTGGGTATTGGCTGAACATTGATGAACGCGAGGGTCGCTCGCGTTTTGGCTTGTTGCAGCTTGGAAACGCGGGGTTCGACCTTGGCGTTTTTGATGTTGTGACGCGGGGTTCGACCTTGGCGTTTTGATATTGTAACGCGGGTTTCGACCCTGGCGTTTTACTGTTGACACATGGGGAGGACCTCCGCGTCTTGCCTTGAAGAGATTATTAACGAGTAATCTCTTTTGTCATAGCGTTGCAAAGATCATTGTCTTGTAATCTTCGTCTTGGCTCCTTGAGAATATGAGAGTTGTCAGATTGTAACTCCCGATGTTGATTGTGAAGGCCGTTGATTAGAGCTTTCATCAGTTGTCGTGAAGGTCGTCAGATTGTAACCTTCAGCGATCTATGTGAAAGTCTTCAAATTGTAGCCTTCTGGAAGTCGTCAGATTGTAACTTCCATCATCGGTATTTGATGGGGGATAAGCTATCTATTGTGATTTTTAGACAGCCTACAGGCAGCGATGGAGTGCTTCCTTTGATTGATCGCGTCGAACTTGCTCTCCGTTGACGATCCGACCGTACTATCTCACTGGAACAATTGATTTGTTTGATGAATTCGGTTTAGAACTCTTTTAAGAAACTCGGAACGAGTTGAGAACTCTGAAAAGAGTTGTTGAGAACCGAATAACTGGTTTGATAGGATAATCTTGCGTTGCAAGCTTAATCACAAACTCTTAAATGAGTTTCAGAACTCAGAGTGAGTTGGAACTCTGTAACAGAGTTGTTAGAACCGAAGATTCGGTTAATAGCCAAGTTGATTCTCCAGTGATGAAGGGATTCTCTGGGATTTGATAATCTTCAAAAGATCTCCTTCTCCGTGCTGTTTGAACTGCTGAGATTTGTTGACCTTAGGCGATTTTGATGCCAGCTCACTTTAACCCTATGCGGTTTTGTTACCAGAAACCGATCATCCCCTCACTCAGTTGAGTAAATCGGTTATTTATAGGGAGATTAGGGGTGTAACCATCCCCTAAATCTACTCCTGAGTGGGTGAAAATCTCTCAGAACGTGGGATAACGGTTTTGAGGCCGTTCGACTGGTGTTTGAACGAGTCACACGCCTGATCTGGCGTTATGGGCCTTAACTCTGCGTCTAAAGCTTGAGACGCAGAGTTAAACCTTTGTCAAAGGTTGGAAACGCACAGGCCGCATGCGTTCTTGAATTGGAGACGCATAGGTCACTTGTGCATTCAACTCTGCGTCAAGAGTTTGGGACGCACAGTTGAGGCTGTTAAAGAACGCATGTTACGTGTGCGTTTTGGTGCTTTTAACTCTGCGTCGCAGAGTTGACTGTCTGTTGGAGAACGCACAGTTTGTGTGCGTTTCGAATTTGAGAAATGCAGAAGTGAACTTCTGCATTTGATAGAGGTTGTTGACTTATAACCTCTTCTATTATGACATTGCAAAAGCCGTTGTTTATTGATCTTTGACTGTTATGAGATATGAGAGTCATCAGATTGTAACTCTCACCATCGATTGTGAAGGCCACTGAATAGAGTTTTCATCAGCTGTCAGAAGCGTTGTTGAATTGTAACTCTTCTCGATTTGTGTGAAAAATCTTCTATTTGCAGCTTTCGATTGTCGGCACGAAAACTATTTGATTGTAGCTTTCATTGTGAGAGTTAGTCGGGAATCAACATCCATAGTGTCTTTTAGACGAATATTTGCCCACAGCTCTCTACCAAGTAACTCACCAGCTAAGTCCAACCTTTTATTTCTAACATCATTATACTGCTCATCAGTATCTCTAATAGTTGCTAATATAATATTAGTCATGCTGTTGTCGCAGCCATCAAGATCAATCATCTCAGAAATAAAATCGTGTTTGTGGCGATTGTGGAGTTGCAAATGCAGTGGTTAGAAAGTCGTCTGATTGTGACTTCCATTGTCGGAACCTGATAGGGATCAGCTATCCATTGTAATTTTTAGACAGCCTACAAGTATCCATGCAGGTGCCGACTGAGGTGACGCCAGGCGAGCATGACGGTGACACGAAGGATACGAGTACAAATGTGCAGGATCAGGAACCGACGGCTCAGGTTCAGGATTCTATTGCGATTCGGAGATAGAGGAGAAACATACAGATGCCAGCACGGTATGCCGACACAGTTACGTATGCACTTCCGGTGGAGTGTATCGATGAGTTGGTACCTACTACATTCAGAGAGGCCGAGCAGAGTTCGGAGGCTGATTCGTGGCAGGTGGCTATGAAGGAGGAGATGAAATCTCTTCATAAGAACGATACATGGGAGCTGGTTGAGCTTCCAAAGGGGCGGAAGGTAATTGGTTGCAAGTGGGTATACACGAAGAAGGAGGGCATTGAGGGCACTCCATTGAGGTTCAAGGCTAGGTTGGTTGCGAAGGGCTATGCACAGGAGGAAGGAATAGATTATAATGAGGTTTTCTCTCCGGTGGTGAAGCACTCTTCGATTCGGATTCTGCTAGCTTTGGTGGCACAGTATGGTTTGGAGTTAGATCAGTTGGATGTGAAAACGGCATTTCTTCATGGTGATCTTGATGAAGAAATATATATGACTCAGCCATTGGGATTTCGAGCTGCAGGGAAAGATAAGTTGGTTTGCAGGTTAAAGAAATCGCTATACGGTTTGAAGCAGTCTCCTCGACAGTGGTATAGGCGATTTGATGGTTTTATAATTGGTCATTCGTACACTCGGAGCCAGTTTGATCCTTGCGTATATTTTCGCAAGTTAAAAGGAGGTGCGTACATCTATTTGCTGCTATATGTCGATGACATGTTAGTTGCCTCTACTTCCAGGTCGGCTATAGATGAGTTAAAAGTTCAGCTTTCAAATGAGTTTGAGATGAAGGACTTGGGTGAGGTGAAGCGCATTCTAGGGATGGAGATCGGCAGAGACAAGAAGAAGGGCAAAATTTGTTTGACACAGGTGGCTTATTTGAAGAAGGTTCTATAGCGATTCCATGTTAGCATGGATACGAAGCCAGTTAGTGTACCTTTGGGAGCCCATTTGAAGCTTTCAGCTGGTCTTTCACCGAAGTCAGTTGAAGATCGTGAGTTGATGTCGAAGACTCCATATGCGAGCGCGGTTGGGAGCTTGATGTACGCAATGGTATGTACGAGACCGGATTTGTCACAGGCAGTAAGCATGGTATCGAGATACATGCACGATCCAGGAGTGGGTCATTGGGATGCTGTGAAATGGATTTTGAGGTACATTGGAGGTACGCTCAATGTTGGTTTGGTTTATGAGCGGGACACTACAGGTGGGCAGCTATGCATTGGTTATGTTGATTCGGATTATGCCGGGGATTTGGATAAGCGCCGGTCCACGACGGGGTATGTGTTTACTTTGACCCGTGCGCCGGTGTGTTGGAGATGCACCTTACAGTTAACGATAGCTTTGTCTACGACGGAGGCAGAGTATATGGCGGTTACGGAGGCTGTGAAGGAGGCTATTTGGCTTCGAGGACTTTTGGAGGAACTTGGTATATCGCAGAGGTCCGTCACTATTCATTGTGATAGCATGAGTGCTATCTATTTGGCGAAGAATCAGGTTTTTCATGCGCGGACGAAGCACATTGACGTTCGTTATCACTTCGTTCGGGATGTTCTTGAAGATGGCGATGTGGAGATTGTTAAAGTCCACACGAAGGATAATCCGGCAGATATGCTCACTAAGGTGGTTTCGAACAACAAGTTTGATCATTGTCGAAACTTGTTGCACATTCGTGATTGTTGAGGCTGTTGGCGGCCATTTGAATGAACTACGGGCGGCTTGATTCCTTGGGCAAGAGGATACGTAGGCAATCTTTCAGATACAGCCGGTTTGGATTAGTTGTTGGGGGTGAGATTGTTTGAACTCTCATTCAGATTCTCGACTTGTTGTGGATTGAGTTTGTACTGGACACAACAAGTGAGACATTTGGTTGCTTTGGTGTCGGCTCAGTTTTGGAAAAACTTCACCGAGGTGGAGAATTGTGATCACAATAGTGGGAGGAACGCGGTTTCAAACCGCATAAAGCACAGGCCCACGAGAAGCCCACGAACCATAATCCCCATGATATATATATCTCTTCAATCAGGAGCTAGGGCGGTGCGTGAGGAATTTTTTTGAGGCAGTCTTCATTGGCTGCGAGGAGATTTGGCTGCAGCGACGAAATTTTTTTTCCTTTTGGTTTTTGCGGCTGCAGTTGAAGTTTTTTGTGTAGTCTCTTTTAGGGTTTTGTGCATCCCTTCGAGAGGTATTTGTGAGGGATTTGAGAGTTTGTTTGAGGGTTTAGATTGTGAGTGTTTGTAAACCCTAGTTGTATTCTCTCCCTCTATTAGTAGATCTCCCCCTTCCTTGCCCCGTGGACGTAGGCAATTTGCCGAACCACGTAAAATTGGTTGTACTGCTATTTGTGTGATTTGTAATAGCTTTTTAGGTTCCCTCGACGCGCAGTCCTAGAGCTGACGAGAGGAAGAGCTAATATCCTACTTTGATAGGATATTAGGCTTCAGATTCTTGTTCCCTTTGAGAAACAAGAATTCTTATTGCGACCTGACTTTCTTGTTGTGCTGCCGAAGTGCTGCTGAAATTTCCGCTGCGCGCAACATGTATAACTTAATATAATTTCTAATATACTTATTGAGGATTTATTAAAAATTCTTTAAAATATATAACTTTATATAAAATTTTACTTACTTAAATCAAATCTGAGCTTACATACGTATTGATTAGCATAGGATAGAATAATTGAAGCTTATAAGTTATACCTATTAATTGAAATTAATTAGGATAAAATTATATTATAATAATATAGTATCTAAAAGGTTCAAGAGTATTTTTAAAGATAGAATAATTAAAGCTTATGTCTGTTAATTTAAATTAATTAGGATAAGATTATATTATAGTAATGTAATATCTAGAAGGGTAATTGTATTTTCGTCCATGGAAAAGTTTACCCAAACTCTGTATTAGTTAGGATACATAGATTAATTGACTCTTATACCTATTAATTTAAATTAATTAGGATAATATTATATTATAATAATGTAATACCTAAAAGGTTCAATGGTATTTTTAAAAAATAATAATTGAAGCTTATAGCAATTAATTTAAATTAATTAGGATAAAATTACATTATAATAATACAATATGAATAAAGTTTAAAAATATTTTTGTCCACAAAAAGATTTTTCCTAGCATCCTCGGAGTATAATATAATGCGAGGTTTGCAATGTCGCAGGTGGGACTGATAATTGGCCACGTTCCGTACTTGGAACAACTCGTCAAACCCACGCTAGAAGACGGTTCCCTAGTGATCGAAAACTTCGGGTCAGCCCTCTACATGTTCGTCCTCGGCCTCGAGATGGAGCCCCTCACCATCCTCCGACCACCGGGCCCCGAGGCCAAGATCGCCGTCGCTGGCATTTTCTCGACCACCACCCTCTTCGTCCTCACCTACTACATCCTCAACAACTTCGGCGCCTTCCGAGGCCAAATGGAGGGCATGGGCTCCAAAGAACGAGCCATCGCCGCTTTCATCATCATGTTCAACGCCGCCTCCTCCCCCATCATCACCCGCATGATCACCGAGCTCAAGCTCGGCCAGTCTGAGATTGGTCGCCTCGCCATCCGTTCCGGCCTAGCCAACGACCTCCTATGCACCTTCATCATGGCCGTCCTTGTCGCTTTCCGCCTCAAGAAGAAAATGGATGTCCTATTTGTCGCGGTCTCCGTCGCCGCGGAGTTGATTTTCGTGAAGTTTGTGATGGTGTACCTAATCAAATTGGCGAACAAGAGAAACCCCGAGGGGAAGAAGATGAAGGGGCTCGACATGACGATAATCATGCTGATGCTGCAGACCCTGTGCCATGTCTCGGAGGTCGTCGGCTACGACGCGAAGGTGAACTCGTTCTTGATCGGCTTGGCATTGCCGAGAAAAGGCCGCGTGTCGAATTTCCTCATCAGCAAGCTCAATTACTTCCTGACGAGCTTCGTCTTGCCAGTGTACATTGCGATGGCCGGCATCACGTCGTATTATGTACCGAAGAAGGGGGAATCGATGGGGTCGACGATGCACAAGATGGTTATCCTTAGCCTGGTTTCGTTCGTGGGTAAGCTGATTGGGATGGTGATTGTTTGCTTCTATTACGGTCTGCATTGGCTGGAAGCGGTCACGCTTGCTGTGACCCTCAGCATGAAGGGATATTTTCATATAATCTTCGCAACACTTGCTAAGAATGTAAGACCCGCACCCTAGCATCCGGTTTTTTATTTACTTTTGGATAAATTTCAAAAAAAAAAAAAAAACTTTGGCCGATTTTGGAATAACGCCCAAGACTTTAAAAATGCTACTCAGCCTTCCTTAAGTTTAGTGTGTTCCAAAAAATACCCCAAACGTTTTCAAAATCTCCAACTAACCCTTATAACATTATTGACAAAATGGTAAAAGAATAAAAACGCCATGTGCAAATCAACACTCAAATTATTTAGTTCATTATTCCAATTAGATTAACCTAAAATAATTTTAAATTATAGAGAGAAATGGGGTTTTTTATTCTTTAAACTGTTAAAAAATAGCTGTTAAAAATTAACATGAAATTTATCCTTTAAACTGTTAAAAATAACATGAAAGAAAATTTATTTTTCGTCTGGAGTATCAGATATAACAATGTTAGTTACGGAGGCTATCAAACATATCTTAATATCTCAAAATTCAAATTTGATCAACCTTTGTTTGTGGATGGTGGTTTTTTTATTTATTTATTTTTTGGTTGGTGGGGGGGCTGGCGTTGAAAGTTACCTTATTTGTTTTATAAAAAAAAACTTATTAATTAAGATCTTGATCCAGTGTCAAATTTTAAGAAATTAATTAGGATGCAAAAATTGTGACCTACTGAAACAGGCCCAAGACTAGTGCTAACCTGATTAAAATTTATTTACTGTTTGGAAACAAAACTAGACCAACTTAATTTGGTCCAACTTCCTTTAGGGGGGGTTATTGGTTAGGACAAATTGGGGCCAAGTAGAAAAATTATTCCAATGGAACAATTTTGCCCCTTTGGGATATTTTGAGTGGGGTAAAGTGGGATAAAGTGGGATAATGGGATAATTTGAGCCTTTGATTTGACAATTCATGTGAGATAATTGATGATGTGACACCTTATTAAAATATAATTTTATCTATTAATTACTTCTAAATTAACTTATCCAATTGGTTTAGTATATTATTTAGTATATTATTATAATATAAATATTATTTTACTTTATATTAAAATATAATATATTGTACTATACTTACAAATTACTATTATTAATTATTATACTGTATTATATTATATTATATTAGCATGCTATACTATATATAATAATTAATATAATATAATATCAATATATTTAATATAATATTTAATATGATACGTTATTTTATTTATACAAAAATATAATATGTTATACAATAATTACTAA
>BQKN01055525.1:42632-56339 GCA_022839385.1 Asparagus kiusianus | reverse complement strand
TTTTTTTTTTCCCGCGTCTTATGCCTGCGAAATGCTTTGGATTTTCTCCTATAAATAGGAGAGGTGGTGGAGGTGTTTTAGTGTGGGGAAAAATCTCAAGTTGAGTTTTGAGAGAAAAGAAAGAGTGGTTGAGAGAGAACTTGTAAAGTTTGGTATTCTCCTCATAGTGAAACCCCCTTCCCGTGGACGTAGGCAAGTTTGCCGAACCACGTAAATCTCGTGTTTGTATTGTTATAACTATTTGTTTTACTTGCAGGTGCCCTTGATAGTTCATTCCTTGCACTGATGAGAGGAAGAGTGGATATCTCACTTCGCTGAGATATTTCGCTATTGAGTCTGGGTTTCCTTCGCGAAACACAGATATCGAGTTTGACTTGTACTTTTGTGAAAACAAAAGTCAGAGCTCTCTCTCAAGACATATCGTTTCCGCGGTGGCGGTCGTGACTCTGCGCCCAACAATTGGTATCAGAGCCCCTTATTCATACTGGAGGTGGTAAAATTTCTGATCTGAGGTGGTGGTTGACTATTGTGTGGTGAACACAAAGAAATTGTTAAAATTCCTGAGAGAAGCGGATTTACATAATACAAGCGGAAAATGGCTTCTACAAGTAAAACAAATAAAATTGGAAAGTACGAGATTGAAAAATTCAATGGGAAAAATATTTTTTCCTATTGGAGGATGCAGATGAAAAATTCGCTGATTTCGCAAAAGTTGCACAAGGCTTTGGCTGGAAGAGAGAAGCACAAAATTATGTCTGATGAGGATTGGGAGGAGCTGGATCTGGAAGCACGAGCGTCGATTATCCTTTGCCTTGAAAGGGATGTAGCTTTCTTGGTGGACGGGGAGGAAACGGCTGCGCACGTGTGGTTGAAGTTAGAAAGCACCTTCATGATGAAGAGTATAACGAACCGGATCTATTTAAAATCCAAATTGTATACTTGCAAGAGGGAGGAGGGCTCATCAATCCGGAAATACATTAACAAGTTTGATAGGATCTTATCAGACTTGAAGGACATTGAGGTGACAGTGGAAGACGAGGATCAGGCGCTTCTACTACTTCTATCTCTGCCGAAGTCCTATGATAATCTTGTTCAAACACTGATGCTTGTGGGTAATAGTTTGTCGATGGATGAGACTAGAACGGTGCTTCTAGCGGATGATCTTCGAAAAATTACAACTAGTGATATGGCCACTGGTGGTAACAAAGAACAAGCGTAGGGACTGTTTGCCAGAGGTGTTTGTGGAAAATTTGCAGTAAAAGAAATAAAGGAAAATTGATCTGTATTCCTTTAATCTCAGTTACAATTGGATTTCCTGATTACAAAAGAGAGGAGAATTAATCTGGATTCTCCCCTTTGTTTAATTCTGGGTTCTTCACGGTGGCGATGGAGTGCCTCCCTCGAATGCTCGCGTCGAGTTTGCTTTCCGTTGACGATCCGCACGTCTTGATCACTGGAACATTATCTCCTCCTCACGATTTGACGTTGTGGAGGACTTGCGTGGCAAGTTTAAAACTCTTGATGAGTTGATAACTCTGAACGAGTTTGAAACTCTATGAAAGAGTCGATTTAACCGAAAGTCGGTTATAAGCCAAGGATGAAGAAGATCTTGTTGCCGATCTCCAAAGCTCCAACCGAAGGATGAAAGATCCTCTTTTCGCTGCCAAGTCCTAGCCAAAGGATCAGAACTGAAGGATCCGAGCTAAGCTGATTTCTTAGTTATTTATAAGGGATTAAGGAGTGTAACCGCCCCCTTAATTCGCTCCTAAGTGGGGCTAATGGGATGTAACCGCCCCTTAAATCACTCCTGAGTGGAGTTGTGATCCCCTCAGATCGTGGGAAATGGTTTTGAAACCATTCAGCTCGTGTTTGAACGAGTCAAACGCAAAATCCGCGTTCTGGCATGAATTCTGTGTTCAAACGCAGTGTCTGAAAGCTTGGACGCAGCAATTGGAAGCTACGTTGGCAGTGTTAGCAGCTGAATCTGAGCTGCGTTTGTAGAGATTTGGAAGCTGCGTTGGCTGCATTGGAAGCTACGTTGGCAGCATTGGAAGCTGCGTTGGCTGCATTGGAAGCTGCGTTGGCTGCATTGGAAGCTGTGTTGGCAGCGTTGGAAGCTGCGTTAGCAGCGTTGGCAGCTGGATTTGAGCTGTGTTTATGGCCGAACATGAGCTGCATTGGCAGCTAGATCTGAGCTGTGTTTACAGTGTCTGGAGATGAATGTAAGCTACGTTTGTAGTCAGGTTTGACCTACGTCCGCGGTCGAATTGGTGTTGCGTCTTGATGATGGTACGTGGGGAGGACTTCCACGTCTTGGTTTGAAGAGACCGTCGATTTGTAGTCTCTTTTTGTTAGAGCGTTGCAAAGATCGTTGTTTTGTAATCTTTGCTTTAACTCTTTGATATGTGAGAGTCGTTAGATTGTAACTCCCGATATTGATTGTGAAGGCTGTTGATTAGAGCTTTCATCAGTTATTGTGAAGATCGTCAGATTGTAACCTTCATCAATTTACATGAAAATCTTTAAATTATAGCCTTCTAGAAGTTGTCAGATTGTAACTTCCATCATCGGTGTTTGATGGGGAATCAACTATCTATTGTGATTTTTAGACAGCCTACAAGAGGAAGAGACAATGAGCGAGGAAAAGGCAAGGGAGGAAAGTCTAGATCTAAATCGAGACCTCCTGCGGGACGAGCGTGTTTCAAATGCGGTGAAGTTGGGCATTTCAAGGTCGATTGTCCTAACAAGAGAGTATTTGGGAAGAAGAACAACAACAAGACTGAAAGACGAGAAGGTAAGGAAGAGGCGAGCTACTCTTCAGGGGAAGGGAACGATAAGGAATGTTATGTCGTCACGGGTGGCGAGGATACCACCGGGAAGTGGATTCTTGATTCTGGTTGCTCTTACCATATGTGTCTAAATAGGAAGTGGTTTACTACCTACAGGAGCATTTATGGTGGAACCGTACTGATGGGGAACAATCATGCTTGTAAAACGGTAGGGCTAGGTGATATCAAGATCAAGATACATGATGGAGTGGTTCGAACCTTGACGGATGTAAGGCACGTTCCAGACTTGCGGAAGAATCTAATCTCAGTCGGTGCTTTGGATTCCGGGGGTTGCAAGATCGTAACAGAGAACGGAGTGAAGAGGGTTGTTCGGGGTTCCTTAACAGTGATGAAGGGTGTTCGTCATGGTAATCTATATACTCTCTCGGGTACGACGGTGACGGGAGATGCAGCAGTTGGAGCTGAAGGAAGTAGTGGAGACCCATGTGAGCACACACGGTTATGGCATAGGCGGCTTGGGCACATGTCAAAGAAGGGTATGGATCTGCTTGGTAAAGAGGGTTTGCTAAAGAATCTGAAGAAACCTTGCATGAATTTTTGTGAGGATTGTGTGTATGGAAAGGCGCACAGGGTTCAGTTTCTGAGGAGCAAGCACAAGAGCAGAGGGATACTAGATTATGTGCACACGGATGTTTAGGGTCCGGCTTTGATAACTTCCAAGGGTGGTTCCAGGTATTTTGTCTCATTCATAGATGATCATTTGAGGTATGCTTGGATTTATTTTCTGAAGCATAAGAATGAGGTATTTGAGACATTCAAGAAGTGGAAGGCGATGGTTGAGAACATGATAGGGAAGAAATTAAAGACCCTGAGATCTGACAACGGTACAGAATATACAGACGGTGCTTTTAAGGAGTTCTGTGATCAGGAGGGGATTGCCAGACACTAGACAGTTAGGTCTACACCACAGCAAAATAGGGTCACGGAAAGACTGAACCGAATACTACGGGAGAAAGCAGTGAGTATGCGATCATATGCTGGTTTGGGTAAAGAATGGTGGGCAGAGTCGATTGCTACAGCTTTCTATATAGTGAATCGATCTCCACATTCGACATTGGATGGTGATACACCCTATCGGGTGTGGTCAGGGGAGCATGCAGATTATGAGAGGCTCCGAATCTTCAGGTGTATCGCCTACTATCACGTCAACGAGGGAAAGCTTGACGCGAGAGCCAAGAAGGCAATTTTCTTGGGGTATGCAAAGGGCGTAAAAGACTACCGCCTTTGGTGTACAGAAGATTCGAAGTTCGTGATCAGCAGGGACGTTATATTTGATGAGATGTCCATGATTGCTAAGATGCCCAAAGATGGTATTGTTAAGACTGTTGGGACTTCCAAGTCCCAGGTTATTGAGATAGAACCTAAAGACCAACCAGGTTCTAGTCATGTTCAAGTGGGAAATCAGGTAGATGATGAGCTTGAGCAGGAGGAGGTTCAGCAGGAGAATACACAGGCACTACAACAACAGCAGCTCGAGGATAGCTTGGCTTCCACTAGGCCAAGGTGAGCATACAAGCAGGTACAGAAGTTGGGGGCTGATCAACCCCTGAAGCACTATGGGCATGTTAATTTGGTTGAGTACGCACTCTCGGTGGAGGAAGATGAGCCGGTCTCCTTCAAGGAAGCTATTCGGGATAAAGATAGCGAGAGTTGGTTGGTTGCGATGGAAGAGGAGATGGAATCTCTCCGGAAGAACCAAACATGGGAGGTGGTCTCATTGCCCGTAGGAAAGAAAGCTATAGGTTGTAAGTGGCTGTATAAAAGAAAAGAAGATCCTTCAGAGCTCGGTGGTACGAGGTACAAGGCGAGGCTAGTGGCTAAGGGGTTTGCACAAAGAGAGGGTGTGGATTACAATAAGATATTTTCTTCGGTAGTGAAACACACCTCTATTTGGGTGCTATTGAGTATTGTTACTTATGGTGATCTTAAGCTAGAACAACTTGATGTTAAAACGGCCTTCTTGCACGGAGACTTGGATGAAGAGATCTATATGCATCAACCTGAGGGTTACAAGGTTGAGGATAAGGAGAATCATGTATGTCGCTTGAGGAAGTCACTTTACGGATTAAAGCAATCTCCGCGATAGTGATACAAGCGATTTAACTCCTTCATGCTAAAGCATGGGTTTCCCCAAAGCGACTATGATTGTTGTGTTTACATTCAGAAGCTTCGTGGAGGTGATTATATCTATCTCCTGTTGTATGTGGATGACATGCTTATTGCATCGAAAAACAAGGAGGAGATAGATAAGCTGAAATCTCAACTTAGCAATGAGTTCGAGATGAAGGACATGGGCGCTGCTAGAAAAATATTGGGTATGGAGATTAGAAGAGAGCAGGTGAATCGGCGATTGTTCTTGAGTCAGAAGGGCTACATAGAGCGGGTGATCGCGAGGTTCGGGATGCAAAGTGTAAAGTCGGTGATGACTCTATTGGCTCCACACTTCAGACTCTCAGGTAAACAATCTCCCACTATAGCGGAAGATAAGGCACACATGGAACGTGTTCCTTATGCTAGTGCAGTTGGCAGTTTGATGTACGCCATGGTGTGTACACGCCCTGATATTTCACAGGCGGTTAGTGTGGTCAGCAGATTCATGGCGAATCCGGGAAAGGCACACTGGGAAGCAGTGAAATGGGTCCTGAGGTACTTGAAAGGTACTACGGATACGGGTCTGTATTTTGGTGGAGATACATGTCAGGTCGATGGGTATGTGGACTCAGATTATGCGGGCTATCTAGATAGACGGCGATCTACTACTAGGTATGTATTCAGGATACATGGAGATCCAGTTAGTTGGTGATCGATGTTGCAGGCTACAGTGGTACTTTCTACAACAGAGGCCGAGTACATGGCTATGGCGGAGGGAGTGAAGGAAGCATTGTGGCTGTGGGGTCTTCTAGACGATTTGGGGATCGAGCAGGAAAACATGAACTTGTGATGCGACAGTCAAAGTGCAATTCACTTGGCAAAAAATCAAGTTCACCATGCTCGTACCAAGCACATCGACGTCAGATATCATTTTGTGCGGGATGTCATAGAAGAAGGAGATATTTCTCTCGTGAAGGTGCATACGAATGAGAATCCCGCGGACATGTTAACCAAGATGGTGATAGGCAGCAAGTTCCAACATTGCTTGGACTTGCTTCAAATCAGCCCGTGTTGATATGCCCAAGAGGGCATGGCCCTTCGGGGCGATGATGGGGGTAAGGTGGAGACTATGTTGGAGAATAATAGTAGAACTACGGTTAGCTTGATCCCGGTGGAGGGTACGTAGGCAGTCGCGGTATAGTGAATGTTTGTTGGAAAATTTGCAATAAGAAAATAATGAAAGAATTGTGTTTGATTTTATTCTCTCTAACTATTTAGAAAAAGAATGTTTACAACTCTCTCAACTCTCGATTACAATTGAATTTCCTGATTACAAAAGAGAAGAGAATGATCTGGATTCTCCCCTTTGTTTAATTCTGGGTTCTTCACGGTGACGATGGAGTGCTTCCTTTGAATGCTTGCGTCGAACTTGCTCTCCGTTGACGATCCAAAAATCTTAATTCGTTGGAACAAATGACTTGTCTGGTTGAACTGCTCAAGAACTCTCGACGAGTATTGTAGCTCAGAATGAGTAGCAAACTCTAATAAGAAAAGAGTTGTTTGAACCGAAATAATTCGGTTAATAAACCAAGTATCGAATGTCTAGAACTCTTCTGTTGAAGATGGTTGCCCTCCGATTGTGTAAAGATCCGATCCTGGAAAATTCCCCCGATCCGATTCTAGAAAATCCGATCCTTAACTCTGTTGAGTTTGTTGATATTTATAGGGAGATTAGGGGTGTAACTGCCCCCATAATCTGCGCCTAAATGAGGGTTTAGTCGCCCCATTAATCGGGTGTAACAACCCACATAAACCACTCCCCAAATCATGGGTGAAGAACAGTTTTGAGGTTGTTACGATTATATTTGAACAGGTCAAACGCAAGTCTTGCGTTGCTGAACATGAACTTGCGTATACCTCTGGATGATGTGTTAATCGTCTGGGCTTGAGTTGCGTCTGGATATGATCCTTCGTCTGAACGCAGTGTCTGGAGTCACGTTTGCAGTGGTATGAAGCTGCGTTTGTAGCGTTTAGAAGCTGCGTTTGTAGCGTTTAGAAGCTGCGTTTGCACCGTTTAGAGGCTACGTTTGCAGCGATATGAAGATGCATTTGCAACGTTTAGAAGCTGCGTTCTGCAGCGATATGAAGCTGTGTTTGCAGCGTTTAGAAGCTGCGTTCTGCAGCTTTAGAAGCTACGTTTCTCCTTTCTGTCTTTATATATGGATGACACCAATGACGGGTAGAGAAGGCCTTATTCAGGTCATTTGTGACACTTGAGGCATCCCAATAACGCTCTATCAACTGTAGGCCACGATATGGCGAGCTTTTAATAAGACTGTTCACGTAGTCTCTAGATCTTTCTGTTTTTCTAAAATCATTACACTGCTCATAAGCACATCTGATAGTTACTAATATAATATTAGTCATGTTGTTGTCGCAGCCATCAAGATCAATAATCTCCAATATGGGGCTGTGTTGATAGCTGAGGATGCAATGATTGCGTTGCTTTGACTTTTGGAACGTAGCCATTTGTGTTTTGACTGTAGGGATGAATTCTACCTCTCGGTTTGAAGAAATCGTTGGCTTGTAATTTCTCCATGATCCATAGGGGCATCCTTCGATTACAACTTTCCTTTGGTAATAAGAAAGTCGTCTGATTGTAGCCTTTTTAATTGTGGCTAGACGGGGACTAGCTTTCTATTGTGATTTTTTTAGACAGCCTACAGAACCCCCTCCAAAGTTTTCGAAAGTTCACGGTTGACTAGGACGAATTTTCGAAATACTTTGGATCCTAAAATTTTGTTGATTGAATACACCTCATCGCAGACTGAGTGGAGCATCTCAGGGTCTTAGACAAATTCGTTGACGTCATCTTTTTAGTTCGTCAATAATGACTTGGACTTTAGCTTGTTTGACCAAGTTCGTCATCTTCAGGGAGGTTGAGCACTTCTTGGCTTAAGACAAATCTATTGTCATAGACAGAGAGAATCACAAGCCTGTATGAGAAGAACTTCATCCCCAGCTTAGTCAGGAGGACAGCCTAGGAGGAACCCACCATATCGTCATCACTTGGAATATTAACCTCTTTGAAAGGGTTAATTGTGTGATCGGCTGATGCGTTCAACTAACCGAGTGCGGTGATGCATTTGGAAGCTAAGGCCCCTTATTTGAAAATGCGAAAATCATGTTTCGGGTGGGATTTTCGCCTAAAATCCCGTGCTGATTTGACGACTACAGCTGTCTATAAATAGACCACTGAGGTCAAATCAAAAAGTCGCTCGACTTTTCTCTTCCTTGCTTTCCTATCAACCGCTTAACAGGGTTCCTGTTCACCTTCTCCAGTGCTTCAACGAAAGAGAAATTCATCCCTAAATCTTTCGTCAATCCATTCTATATCTTCTTCGTCACTATTAGAATGGCTTCAAGGAAGAGAATGGCCTCCAAATCCAAGATCGTCCAAACTCAGGGTGCTCCTTCGGCTAAGACCTCTGGAGATGTCCAAGCCGCCGCCTCGACATCTCCGACTTCCTCAATTAACGGTAAGTCTGGGTAGTTGAAAGCTATTTTGACAGATTCCTTCCTTTTGATTTTTGATTGGGGGTTCTGCCTTCCCCTATTAGAACATAGAGATCATACTTAATGTTTCTCAGTCTTAAAACGCATGGTTAGCTCCATAGTTCATGATATTTCAACGCAGGTTCAGACCTTGCGTTTCAAATTTTGAATGCAGGTTGAGACCCTGCATTTTGGGATTTTAGACGCAGGTTAAGACCCTGCGTTTTGGGACCTGGACGCGAGTCTGGGCCTTGCGCTTGCGTTTAAAATTCTGGACGCGGGTCTGGACCTTGCGTTTAAGATTCTGGACGTAGGTTGAAGCCCTGATTTATCATTTTGGACGTAGATCCAGAATTTGCCTTCTTGAGTTAGACTCCTGAATTTAACTGACTGACTTTTCTATTTGCAGTGTTCTATTCCAACGAGCCTCTTTCTTTCAACCATTACTTCGGTCATGCGAGAGGTGCGGAGAAAAATACAATCTTTAGTTTTCGTTTTGAGTACCTAGCTTTCCAGGACACCAACAAGGAGCGGGCGAAACTCATTACTCAAGCTTTCCCCGAGACTCTCAGATCCTTAGTCACAGATGCTAAATTTGAAACCGTCGAACGTGAGATTTTAAAGAAACCATCCTTCCTCTTCGGAGATTCTGTTAAAATAGACCCTAAGCGGATGTCGGAAGGAAACTACAAATGGCTAAGGGCTGTCAACAATCGTCGTCTTTTCCTTCCCAACTTAGAGCGAATGTGGCCGATTTCTTATTATCAGTGCGCTTCCATCCCACACTCAATGAATTGGGAACTTGTTCAGGACCAGGGAGGTGTTACCACTAGGCATATTACTCCTCGAGGCACTCACCCTGCTGGTTTTAATCAATTTGTGGCCCTAAAACCAGGTTTATTCAAGAAGGAACGTCCCGTCGGTGAACCCGCTAAACTGGCGGAGGTCTTCATTAGAAAATTTATCTCTGTCAAAGGAGAGTTCCCTGCTCAAGACTTTAGGGCTCCAACGTAGGTACATTCGAGTGAAACAGACTGGTGGGCCCGGATGATAAATTTTATCTTGGAGGAGCTGGAAGAACCTTTGAGGATTTCAGAACTGAGGACTCCAATAACGGCTACTCGATATGGGATTTCTCCAAATTACAGTGGACTTTTTGCTATGCTAGAATTTTATAATCCTCACACCGGTACATTTTTCACTCCTGCTGGTGAATTAGGCTTCGCTCTTCATGAGATGTTTGAAATTTCTGGCTTGTCTTTTGGAGAGCTGCCTTATGAGGAGTTCATCCCCGGAAATAGGGAATTGGAGATCCTGAAGCATGGTGCCTCCGACATCTATGACACTTATTAGGAATTGATGTGCCATTTCCAGATCTGTGCACAAATCACTGGGAAAAGGGCCAGTGGTGTAAAACAAGGACAATGGGCAGAATATCTTTTTTGAAATCTATGGGACAAGGAAGCTGAGGTGACTCGTTTAGCCGCCAGTACTCTTGAAGAAATCAACGAGCGTATCAACGATGCGACCTCCCACTACACTTGCGAGGTAGATGAGGATGTCTTCCCCGCTTTTACCACCTTCGAAAGCTTCCATTATTAGGCAGAAGTTCCAATCTCCGACATGGCCCTGTTCGCGGGTTTTCTTACTCTTTGGTTGAAGCGATGTGTGGTACCCACCAGGCCGGTGGACGCTATTACGATAGAGGTGTTATACCCCGCTGTACTTCTAGCTCATGGACGACCCTTAAATCTTCTTTCAGCCATGGTGTGCTGCTTGCACAGTGGTTTGCGAGAACTCGCCTCTGAATTTGTTGCCGTCAAGAAATTAGACTCAGATGGGAAGACTATCACTCAAACTCCGACCCCTCGAGTGCTAATGCCATATATTTATTTGGTATCTTGGTTTGTGTTGCACTGCCCTTCGATAATGTCGACTCCTGAGTCGAGTGACACCTCGGCTCCTCTTGTTCAGCAATTAGAAACTGCTCAATGGGTCGGTTGGTATCAAGTTAAATTCCATGAAATATTTAGGCGGGACCATAATTACGAGATCGCTTGCAAGTTTCCCATTTTCGAGGGTGGTGCATATGGAGAACTCCATCAAGACACTCCGGGACGAAATTCTTTCACCATACTCAGTAGAGGTGCCTTCTGGTGGCTCATAAATATTCGCCCAGGCTATCTTATTTTTCAACAAGGGAGAAAGTGTTTTATTAAACCATATCAGCCTTATCGCTTTTCTCGGCAATTTGGCTATGATCAGATTTACGTCGGGAATCCAAACCCCACTCTTGGGTACACAGGTAACGTGTATGAAGGAGCAAGAGCTTGGTACTACTCGGTAGCAGGATGTACGGGAGCGAAAATCCGACTACCGCATAAGATGCCCAACGTTCGTACTTCTTTAATCTTTTGCACGTGGTACCAAGCTGCCTCCTAAATTTCAGCTTACAACATGAATACCTTTTGCTTGAGAGCCATCCGCAAATGGTATGCTTCAAAGAGGAGTGCTAAAAGGTTCCGTGCCCAGGGTGCTAACGAATATTTATCATATGAAAAGGCGATTACAGAGGACGAACGGCGACAATCACCAGAGGGAGTTCAGGATGCCAGATACTCATGAGGTGGAACCTTCAAGAGTCCAGACTCGGAGTAAGAGTGCCATTGGAAAAAGAGCACTAGATGCGGCTGAAGAAACCAAATATGATAAACGAGCTCGTCGAAAGTTAGCACTCGAACCCCCTGCTTCTAAACTTATGTCAGATGCTCAGAGAGCATGGCATGCCGAAGAGGAAGAACGAGAGTCAACTGCTATGAGACTTTCGCCTCAGCCTGGTCTCCCTACAGTTGATCCCGCTTTAGGAGACCCTATTTCTTCTACCCATTCATTGAATGAAGAAGAACGCGAAGATGAATCATTTGCAGGGGGTACAGAATTTGCCCCTGAAGACACGCTTCACGATACCGCCTCTACTGCCCCTTATGTTGAAGAAGATAGACCTCCGGTCCAAGAACCTACGGTGGCTGCCCAGCAAGACTTAGTAGCAGAAAAGTCTCCTTCCGCTTCTGTGCTATTACCACCTGTAGGAGACACACAGCCCAGCCTTACTACTGGAGTCATATTAAAACCTACCCTCACTGGGGATCCACCAGCATTTCCCCCCATGAATGAAGAGGAGCCTACAGATCATAGCGATGGTGCAAATGATACGGATGGTGATGGCGACCAAAGTGGGAGTGATGAGAACAATGACAATTTAGGGATGACAGCGATGATCCCGGGGAGTGGGATATTCGACCACCATCTTCTTCAGACAAAGCGTCGCCCTACATTCCTTTACCTCTCACGGGTAAGCGTCGTTTGTTTTGGTTTACGACCAGTCTTTATTGTATATTTAAACAATTTTCTCATATAGATCCTATGATACACGAGGCAAGCGCTGTCATCCCTCCTTCGACACAGCAGCCTATGCTACCACCAGCTCAGGCGTCAGAACCACCTTGCTTGGAGCTCTCAACGATAACTCTCCCACCGACAACCTTATTGATAATTTCTTTAGCCTCTATAGAAGTTGTAGACGTGCCAAGATCATCTGGAGCGGGGGAACTTATGATTCTTCAAACGAGTCCATCTCAGCTGGATGTCGACGTTCCCTCCTAAGCTACTACGCCGAAATCACCTGCTGGTCTTTTACTTGGCTCAGTATCTTCAGAAGTTTCTGTACCGTCTCCCATCGCTGCTTCGAGTCCAACAGACGTGCCAGATTTTCTTAAGATTTCTCTTAATTATCTAGAGAGTCTGACAAAGAAGGTGATTGAGGTGATATTGGCTAGCAGAGATACTTTTGAAACCTTCAAGCCTATGCTCACCAATAGTTTGAACAACCTCAAGTTTGTGGGTGATGTCGATGTTGTTCGTCGTTGCTCAGAAGCTATCTCACGCCTGGAGGCGTAACTAAGGTTCTTGGAGGCCTTAGGTCGTGCTGATATCCAAGCGCAGATTGCGTCAACATTTGAAGACATCCGGGCTGAGGAGTTTAATAAGTATGAAGCAGCTCAGCGTCATATAGCCGAGGAGGAAGTCCAGGTGGAACATTTGCAAAAGCTGCATGCTCAAAAGCAGGCTGAGCTAGCGCTCTCCAACACTTCTCTAGAGAATTTACGGGAGAAGATCATCGCAACTGAAGTAGAGTTGACCAGGTTGAAAGCTCAATTCAAACGAGAAGAAGTTATCGTCACTGAGCTCAATGTCAAGAGCGCAACCTCTCTAGTAGATTATCGCACAGGAGCTAATGCTCTTGTAGAGGCTAGACAGAAGATTGACGCCATGCTTCCTAACGAGGATGAGCTTCGGAAACGAGCTGAAATGCTAGTGCGAACTGATCATGAAGAGAAACTTTCTGATATTAAGTCTCAACTTGTCTCCTTTAGTTTGATGGATTGATGAGTCAGTTCTTGTATTGCTCCTTTGGTAGAAACAATGCTTATTTCCTTGTTGCTTTGCTTTCCTTTGAATAAACGTAGCGCTGTTTTGGTTTTTTCATCGTTTCTTTTACATATCATTTTCTGACATGGAACCATGAAATTCTGCTTTAATATCAAAGGATAGATTATTTATATGCGTTTTTTTAAGCACTAGAAGAAATTTGTAAATTTCAGAAGTGCCATGTTAGATGGTGATTTTGAGGACCTATCGCTCTATTGGCGAGAGTCGATAAGTTAAAAGTATTACGATCGAAGCAACTTTGAGGACCTATCGCTCTTTTGACGAGAGTCGATAAGTTAGAAGTGTTGCGATCGAAGCTACTTTGAGGACCTATCGCTTTTTTGACGAGAGTCGATAAGTTAGAAGTGTTACGATCGGAGCAACTTTGAGGACTTATCGCTCTATTGACGAGAGTCGATAAGTTAGAAGTGTTGCGTTTGGAGCAACTTTGAGGATCTATCGCTCTATTGACGAGAGTCGATAAGTTAGAAGTATTGTGTTTGGAGTAACTTTGAGGACCTATCGCTCTATTGACGAGAGTCGATAAGTTAGAAGTGTTGCGTTCGGAGCAACTTTGAGGACCTATCGCTCTATTGATGAGAGTCGATAAGTTAGAAGTGTTGCGTTTGGAGCAACTTTGAGGACCTATCGCTCTATTGACGAGAGTCGATAAGTTGAAAGTGTTATGATCGGAGCAACTTTGAGGACCTATCGCTCTATTGAC